>JAQFZG010000135.1:0-48607 GCA_034695465.1 Entomobrya nicoleti
TGATAATACGGGATACAGGGTTAAACGGGTGGGTTATGGATACCTTCCGGTTTCCATATACCTCAGATAATTACAATCATTCTTCGATCCGCGCTAAAGCGCGGATCTCGAATAATTTACAATTACCATGGTGACTTAGTTTATCTATGTTTACAACAATAATTTTGGACAACCAATTATTTTTCCCAATTGTTATGTTTTATAAATTCAGAGCTAAATATGTATAGAAATCACTTACAAGCGATAATATCCATGTTAATATCTGGGATTTTTCACTTAAATTTTAGTACAGTAAAATCTATAACTAAAAACTTTCCAAAGTTTATAAATGTTGTGTTCATGTTCTGAGAGATGCAAGTTGCATAACAGTCTCCTCTCACGGATGCGGATGTTACGGAATGGTTCGGAGTTAGTTGCGCCAAAACAGCTTAGGTGGCATTCTCATTCTCAAGATAAAGTCGAAGTAGCTCAGTGTTTCCAGAAGATCTAGTATATTTTACTTAATTTATACAGATTCAGATCAAGTTCATCATAAAAATGTCAACGTATGAGAAACCCGAAATAGGATTTTCACATCAACACAGTGTCCTTTTCTGTATAACTTGATTATCAATGGGAAAGTCTGAATCGGAGGATAAAAATACATATACATAATGAAAGACGACAACTTTCAGATTGATCATATTTTTAATTTCCATTTAAATGCTGTCAATGCAATGGCCGTAAGTTAAATCTTAAAAATAGGGAATTCATATTTTTTTGCGTTATCCGTTCTTTGAATTTGTAAATTAGAAAGACTAAGCCATTACATACACAAATCGCTGTCTAATCCGACCGGCAAAATGCATAATGCAAAGGTATAATCTTTGACAAATTTAAATTTAGACACAGGAGATTCAGAATATACCATCAAAATGCCCGCCATTGTCCAATTTGACCGTGAAATTTACCATTCCACCAGCTAATTCATTAAATAATCATTTGTACCATTGCATTGTAAAAATAACACATATATATAGCACTTCAAATTTAATTTTAACGGTCGGATTTTAAATTTGAGGGTTAAGATACCAATACCCAGTTATATCTTTAAACTTGCGCTAAACTATTTCCGCAGTTTCAATATAAGTAGTATTTTCAAAGTTATCTTTGGATGTCAGATTATAAATCTACGAACCAAATATCAGCCTCAAAGTCTCTTACTAACATTGTTTCATTTTCCCTTGATTTTAGTCCAAGCCCAGCCCTTACCATTAGAGTTGAATTCCGAAAAAAATACTAGTTTTATTATATGATTGATATGTTGCTATGTTACAAGATTTTTCTTTGGAATTGAACAGCTAAATATATGAATACGACACGATGGTATAAGAAAGAGTATGTATTTATTACAAGCTCATTTATGAGTATAACATGAAATCAAGACGAAAGAAAAAATTGTAAAATTATGTTCCAATTTCCAATTCCGTGTAACAGAATAAGTAATATTAGGTATCGTTCTTTTCTAGCTATCACGGTCGTTGTACAGATCAAATGGAAGACATTTTCTAGTAAATCAGAATGAAACGAAGGAGAAAAAACCCATATTAGGAAATTCCTGAAATTTCTTTTCCATCTTGATTTAAAAAAAACAGTCTCTAGGTACATGAAAGATACAAATATGCCACCAATGACTTTCAAATGCTTCGAATCTCAACATTAAATGAAAGATCGATTAAATACGCAACTCAAAGGCGTAAATATGTTATTTGATCATAGAATGTGTTTTTATTTTCACTTGAACTGTTTCATCTAACGATATGAAGAAGGTCTATAATAATTTCATGTACGACTGTGGTTCCTGTCTGTCTGAAGCGTTTCCGGTGTCCAAACGCCTCAGTCAATTGACATGAAAATTCTAACACACATACACATATATTGTACATGGTTCAATAAAAAAGAAGCCTAATTTGATTTGGAATTAAATCTTGAATATATAAGTTACGTCAAAGGTTGTTTTATTGACTTAACAACATAGATTCTAATTTTGTGAGATGATAACCCATGGAAATGGAAATATGTTTTTACAAGTGACATGTTTCGTTCCCTGATGGATTTTAAAGATCGTCATAACTTTAGCAGTCTCCTGCCTTACACCTTGACCAGTTCGACGAATTACGATTAAACTTGGTGACCATTTAGTTAACAAAGATAACTAAACTTGATTAAGTTTTAGTTTTAACTAAAGTGAAAATTTATCCGGACTTGACGTAGGACAATTTAAAAAAGATTTTTCAAACATTGAAATATTATTTACACGTTAAAGCGAATAGAGCACCATTATCAACTACAAATCTGTTGAAGTATTTAAAATATAATAAGAAAGTTTAAACTTTTCTTTTATGCATGCTAAAAAAAATCCTATAATATCCTATAATACCTGTCCATGCTAGATTGAGTTTTAGTTAACCGTTCGTTATCAGATATGGTACTTTTCTACAACAGGTTCGATTCGATTTGTCCTATTTTGTTTGATATGTTACAATTTACTAACACAGGTGTCATGGTGTGTATGTGCTATGATATTTATATATGACAATAGTAATCATACCTTACATTCGCCCCCACGATCAGGATATGGTTTATAAAACGGAATATAATACCATGCCATACCCAACGAATATGTTTATGTAAAACGAAAACTCAGAATGTCTTCTTTACCTCTTTGCAGAGTTCTGACTAAAAGCAAATAAAAATCTTTGCTCATCAGTAAACTTGTGTGGTTATTATTATTAAATTATGGTTTTGAGCCTTGAATGCTTCCAACAAATCAGGTTAGGCATTTCCGCTCAGTGAACTATGGAAAATAGTATTCTTTGTTTTTTGTACATCAAATGTGATACTTCGTTCTTGGTAAAAACGATAATATAAAAACATTTGTCTGTAACATTACTTTACAAAAATGTACGTTACATTGTGGACTTCGTTTCTTTCATGATAGTCGAAAAAAGTATTATCCTCCAAAAGAAGTACTGAACCTGACCCGTTTAACAAATCCACAGCGACCTAACTCTTTGACTATCTGTAAAAGTCCATTTCGACTTATAAAAACAAATTCCAAAAAGTCGTAAACGTTTACAAAAAAATGTGGACGTAAAGCTGATGTGCTGTCTCGGGATGAATGGATCAAACTAACATGGCCATGGTACCCTTATTCTTATCATGTCTGTTGTAGAGTATATTTATTCATATGGACTTTAGTGTACCCAATAATTTTATACGCTGAACTAGACCGTTCCGTTAGCTTGTCTACTAATACATTGGAAGCAATGGTTCTTTTCAAAAGTTAGTTGTATGTGTTTGAACTGAAGCTCAAGTGCGAAGGAAAAAGGAAAGGAATGAAACCAACTAACAACTGTTTTCTTTACTTTACCAATACGGAATACAGAGCGCGAGCGGAAGAGAAAATGGATTTATTGAACTACGAAAAATATGTGATAAATCTGCTTCTACCGATTTATGAAAGGGAAAAAGGTACAAAGTGAAAAACGAGTTGTCTTCTTGCTGACGCAGTGAGGTTTTAGATTTAGACACTGGATTTTAGAGAAATGTTGGCTGATTAACAAGCAAACTTATTGTTTGACTTGAATACCAAATATTGCATAGTTCTTGAACCGAACTGTTACATATGAAATTTCTGTTTTTCTATATTTATATTATAATGTGTAAGAACGTATATAAGCATAAAAGTGGTTGCGGTTGGTAGTAAAAATTTGGTTGATTGAAATCAATCATAATGTTACATTTATGCATCCATATTTGAAAACGTATTTTGATTTTTTGCAACTCAATTTATATTCTTTTCATCGAATTTCGTACAATTTTTATAAAGAATAGGCATTACAGCATATATTTTTTATTCTCACAGTAATACAAATTTCATAAGTTTGACGACAAAAAAATCTTTATACTACAGTTGGACTGATCGAATTTAGAAGATATAAGTTCATTAATTGTCATTTATGTATTAATTAAAATTCTAAAATCGAATTCCAAAGATTCAAAATTTATTGCATATACTGTATCCTGAATCGTATTTTTTTATGTTTAATTCATGCAACGTTTTAAACATGGCAAATGGCAACTATGTAACTGAATTAATTTTCTTTGGGAATATAATTCATGGACCATTTAATTTACGATTTCTTTTTTACTGATTTTATTACTATATTTATGTTATTTAAAACTCTTTAAAATTTATTATTTTGATGTTTTTGCAAAAGGAATTTGCTTGTATTTTGCCTTTACCATGATCTTATCGTTAGTTTGTTCATGTTCAAAATTTACGAGTAGACATGATTTTGTCCACGGAAACCACTACTGTCGTCGAATAAATACATGAAATGTGCACATACAGCGGGTTTATTAAAACTACTTCATTCGCACAATACCACTTGAGCATACAGACATATATATATCATCAGTGATGATATTACGATACAACAATATATAATATACTTTCGATTAGCAATATACCCTGAAGACACACTTTAAACAAACATGATGCTTTCGGAGAAAAGACGACCTTTTCAGTCAAAATATTCCTTGATTATCATACCAAACAACGCCCTGCTGAAAAATTTCATTGTTCAATTGTTGCTAGGAAAATTTAAGTACAATGTATTATGTATATGTAATCATCATCATTGAACCCATCGGATATTACCTCATTTCGTTTTAAGTTCCTTCAATTCTACTAACGTTTGATGCTTTTCTACCTTTCCTTTCTACAAAATTTGTATTAGAGTACATATTATTTGCACAAGCATTTTCACTACATATATATGTAACAATTATGGAATGAGGTAAAAATAGCAAAGAAGCTAGATCATCATGGAAAAGCTCGGAGCAAGATGAATAAGCTGAAAAGTTTATGTAATTCTACAAAACTGAAGAGTAAACTCTTTTCATTCCTTTTGTAGTACACAAAAGAGGCAGAAAGATAAACGAAAGCGTTTATGGAGTTAGGTGCGGACTAAATATTTCATTTCTCCTTGCAAATTCTCTTGCAATTCTACTGATATCTTATTCCCTTTTTCCCACTTCACCGAATAGCAAAAATGAAAAATAAAACACATCATGTAGAACTAATGCATTGAGAAAGGTATTTGCAATAATGTAACAGAAATAAACGGAGAAAATAGATGAAGATTACTAACCAGTTGTAAACAAGTGTATATACATATTTTTGAAAGTATACTCAAGATTTTTTTTGGTAAATATCACCTATTATCCGAAACTAAAAATGATAGTAAACATTTTTTGGTTGGAATATACATTAATGATTCGTATTGTTTCATCTTATAGTGCCTGCTACGCGTACGTTTTACAGGTCTTCAACTATCGTGACAGATAGACATCAACCTTCCCATAAAACATGAACATTTTCTCTTTACCCGCATTTAGCAAGAAACCATCCAATTCTGTTTGGATTTTAAAATTGTATTTGCCCAGCTAACAGCTACATCCTTTCCAAGGAATGCACTCAACGACATACTTTCTCTCACGAGAAAAATTTATTTCTACATGTGAACAATTTCTCTTGAGAAAAACATTGATTTAACGGTAAGAGTTACAAAATGGGAAGCAAAAAATCTAGCACTAACGATAAGTATACTCTATCAATGTTCCCTTTCATTTTATATATTTTTTCTAGGATGCTATGATAAGGGTCCTTGATTATTCCTACTAGTTCTCTTCAATGTTTTCATAATATCAATGCGAGGCTACATCAGACAAAATTCAATTCTATTATTCCAATTTTGTCTAGATTAAATAACAACACATTTTGTATTTATATAAGTACGATTGCGTTTTTTTTACTTTCACTTTTTTTCTCATTTTGCCATAAGTTTACTCGTTTGTGTTTGATTTACCTTGATAGTCGTTACCTTTCAAAAGTATAAAGAGGCAGGCAGAACGTGAATGTGGTTTCATTTGTACATGATTGCTGAACGTGGATTACTGTAAGCAATCTTGATTTTGATCTCTCGTTCTATTGTGACAGTCATGGAGAAGTAGCACCACCAGAGTTGGTTTTTGCGAATTCATAAGACTTACCTACAATTCATCTTAGTTTCTTTCTTTTTTGCTTCGTTTTTTGGTCCTTATGATGATGGCCATTGAATTTTACTTACTATACTCATATATGACCCAGTAATAATGGAATATATGTACTCTTCGGTGAATCATATATACATACAAGTGGAAAAAAGAATGACTTGTGTAGTGAGGGTGGAATGGGTTGTGCAGAGATAGAAAAAGCGGATAGATTGCTCTCTTCTTCTCGCACTCTTTTTCTTCTATCTCTTCTACTAACTCAGCAAAAAGCAAGGAGAGACAAGCTGGGAGTCGTAATGTAGAGTCTGGAAAATCAACGTTCATACGTGTGGGAATAGGGCATGTGTTGTATGTATTCATCTGTGAATTGAACTCATTTCTGCACTTTTTCAGCAGCGAGCGAGGGAGACGATGCTGTTACATTACATAGTCGTCGCTCTCTCTGTGTTGTTTCAGAACTTCTGTACTCCTTCCCTTCCTTTAAAGTTCGTACAGTAACCTGCATTTTTTGGTTGTGAGGAATAGAACACACAGTTTTCTGTTTTCCGAATCAAGGCGAAATGTGTACCGGCTACACAGTATATTTTCAAAATACGAGGAGAGGACTCCCATAAAGCTCCCACAGTTCCCTGGCAGCATCTATCGGATATACGATTCTGAAAGTGAAAGCATTCGCTGAGATAGCAGCAGGGAAGGTACCTCTTCATCCGTTATAGCTGTAAACACTAGTAAAAAAACTTTCCTCTCAAGAATAAGGATACACACGAAAATCAGCTTTGAGCAGGACGGCACCAGCAAAATTTCCAACATGCTTGCTTACGACATTGTATACATTGTGCCTTTACAATAAAAACAAATTTTCTCTTACACTCTTCCTCATATATTTGTGTGCTAGTCGTATGGGATATAAACAAGTATATATGTGTGGGATGTGAGAGAAAAATTTCCTTGTCTTATATCTTGAGCCCACATCACTCTCGAGTCTCTAGAGTTGTGCAGCCACAGACCCAAGATGTGTACAAGTCACTAGCACTTTCTCCTTCAATAATAACAACAATATACGGCATTACTATCACTTTCTACTACAATTTTACTACCCTTGTATTATCACAACTAGTTTATCCTGCAGAAGAAGTGTTTGAATAAATACCTAAATGGAAATTGTGTTTTTGCTCGTGGCAAAAGGAACGACCCGTTCACTAACTGGAGAAGCCCAGTAGAAGTTGGGAAGACAGAAGAAGTTGTCGTTTCTCGTCACAGTTTTGCTTCAGTGCTTTCTCAACATGTAGATAAAAAAAGTGTACAAGATTGACATACAAGTTATCAGTTATACTTAACTGCAGATTAACCTTTTTAAAGAAAATCGAAAAATTATTCTCAATTATACTTGGGTTAAATCGTTTCTTGGAAAGGTCAAAGTCGTCTTTTGCAGTAATTTTTATATTCACTGCTTAACTCTCTGAGAACTTCTAATTCAACTTAAGCGTTTAATCTCTTGTCCGCATCTGTAGCAAAATATTCACATTCCTTTCCGTGAACTACACTGTGTGTGTGGAATACCTCAAGAGAAAGTGTAGCATGTATTTCATCACTCCTTTTTCGCAGTCATCTGCTCACGGAAAATAATCATTACAACCTGATATACTAGCAGTAAACAAGCCATAACTATTTCAAGAAAATTGCTGAAATCTTTTAGTATCATCATACTTCATACTATACCGGGCAATGATAAACGAGTAAAGGAAAAACATGGATGTAATGACGTACAATATCTAAGTAAACACAAAGTTGTGTGAAGTCTATATACCATACCAATACTGACTATAACAGGCTGTCAAGCTTAGTTACACCAGACGAGAAAAGTGGTAGTGTGAATGTAATAAAGTGGAGTTGTAACAAACTAACAAACGCAGCTGGAATAGTCGAATGGTTCATAAAAACTGAAAGAAATAGGTAGACTCTTTTGCAGTCTCAGATTATCCCTCACACTAAACTTCTCTCAAGCTTTATAAACTATAACGAAAAAGTGTGTGCGGCAGTGGAATATTTATATATAATGTATAGATTTACACTATGCGCGATGGCAAGAAAAAATAAAAAGTAAAAGTGATTTCATTCTTCTTGTTGTGCAATATGACGCGAAAGTAATATAAAGCACCAGTGGAAGCTGAAAAACGATTAATCCTCGTCAGCTGGATATCGTTGTTATTGTATGAGAAATAGAGTAAATCCACAGAAAAGGCTGAAAACTGATAGTTCATGCCAAATATAACGGTATTTTTTTGCATTTCATATATATCATCAAATTCCCGTGTTAAAAGAAACCAATGGAATTTGAGTAGGAGTAATCCCAATTGTTGTACAAAATTGATTTGGATGGTGAGTAAATGACTTTTCTGTCACATATGCCATTTTTACAAATGCACATGGATGCATGCACTAAAGAGAAAACAGGCAAATTACACCATTCTCCAAATCGAAACTACATTTTGTAAACAATTCGAAAGAAACTTGGTTAAAACTTAATGCTTATAAATGAACAGTAATCAGAAACAGAAAGCGACAATTTCATTAGATATGCTTGGTTGCACAGTGCCAGTTGAAGCATTAAATGTTCCACTTTCCTATTTATTTGCTAATGTAAAATTGCTATTTCTATGCTGGTGACTGTTCATCAATAAGCATTTGGTTGTAACTTAATTGAATGCAAATATACGAATCTGAAATTGTCTACCCAGTTGATCAAGAGTACACACTGTGCAAAACTTTCATTGGCCATTTTGAGAGAAAAAGATGTAATGCTCGTGCTCATTAGTATTGGAAAAGCACCACTCTCTTGATAGCAGTGTTAATAAAGTAGCAAGCTACGGTACTTCACCAGATGGGATGGCATAAGTTGGGATCGTAAAAGCGCGATCGTAACCGTTGTAACTGTCCGTTACAGCAACATTCATCTAAACCTAAGAAACGATTTTCGCTACTGGAAGAAAATTTCTTGGAAAGCATCGGTCTACATAACAAGAAAGCATCATGCAGAACATGCAGAACAATATTGAGATGACGGATCCTTACTATCCTCGTAATCCTGCAGGTAATCATACCTCGTATTTTTAATGCATGTCTTGGTTTTATAGTGCAATGGAATCGGTACGCTTATGGCTAGCATAATGTACTTATTTTTATGAACTTGTCAAGACGAGTCAGGCAAGTCATGTTTTGCTGTTAGCAGCATTGTTTTCGTCGTATTGCGGCACGTATTTGTTTACTCTCCCACACTTCTGCTTTTGATTGCCCAAACTTTCCTGCCGCAATAATTACAAGTTATGTGTATTATTGTGTATTTAATAGTTCTGCAGGATTTCGATCGACAACAGTCAAATTATGCCAAGTTGTATCGACCGGAAGAGCATACCTCATTTTCATCCGTCCCGGTCCCCATGAGCGAAGTCATCACTGAGCAGCCTATACAATCTTATGGGTCACAAATTTCCACAGGAATGCCTTCTAACTTTGGCAGGGGACCTGTGACGATGATCAGTCCTCAAATAGGAATCCCTCTGCCTGGTCTTGAAGTTTTGGACAGGATACCATCTTTCAAAATTCAAACCGCGGGTAAAACTTGTATATTTTGGTATCCATTTTTGCATTGATTAGTTTGAGTTTGTTTTAAATGGTAAAATTACTCTGTAACCTTCGTAATAATGAGATTCTAAAAGTTACACATGGGAAAATTATCTTGCATGCATGAAAACAAAATCTCATTACTGATTTCAGAAAGTATCGGTATCATGAACTTTTTCCAATTTCATTTTGCTCATGCTCATCAATGACAGACAAGAAAAAACACTCCAAAACTTTTGTCTACATCATCACCATAAATATCATTGAAAAAAGTTTAATGTATTTACATGCATAAGCGTTTGTGTTTTTCCAAGTCCAACCTAAGTATGCTTACCTATATATATTCCTGTTTGAAGAGGACCCTTAAATAAAAAAGAGGCTTACCATACCATCACTATAAACAATTTATGCAAATATTTCTTAATCTTTGTACAACGGCCAGACCACCAAAAACTTGAGTTCACGAATACAGCAAAAAAAAGTAGATAAAAATTACCTTATAGAACTATTCCCATAATGCCATTTGATTCAGAAAGGAAAAACAAAAGTGTGCGTCAGATTCAAATGTGTAAATCCGTGAAAATTACATGAAATCACGAAATCCTATCACGTGGTATGCTGATTTTCACAGGACCATTAGCCGACATTCTCAGTCGTCGTACAAAGGAAAGTCGTGCACTATAATATTGCGTGTAGTACAAAAAATATAATATTTTATGGCACCGCACGTTCACTGCCAGGCTTTTCGTGTTTCTAGTCAAATTTTGGTAATTCTGCGAGTGAAAGTACACAAATTGTAGATCTACGCTACGCTCATGTGCGATTCCCAGGATAAAATCAAGAGTACAACGAATACTCCTACAAGGATAACTATGTAGTCTACTTCACTCGACCTAATAAATATTACGTTCAATAAAATACATCAAAAACAAATATTTTTTATATATTTTTATCCTCGCAGTTTGGATCAAGCACGATAACAAATAAATTGAATAATTGAATAAGTATATAATATGTTTCGCCCCGCAGGAACAAGTGGAAGCATTGATTATGTTTACAAAAATCAAGTTATACAAACAAACATGTACATATTTATTTAGGTATGCATGTATTTATGTATATACCTAGTGCTGAAATCTAAGAATACATTTCGATCAAAACTATTTAAATTTTATGGAACATTGTTTTGGCTCCTTATCATTGGTACAGAGGTTATATCTTATTGTCTATTGATAACGATGACACATTCAGTTGATACGTGCACCTCTTAAACAAGCAATTTCACTGCCATAAAACGGTTCTTCTTGAATAAGAAAAGAACTGGGAGGGATTTACAAAACTCATTATTCGCCCATAAAAGAATGGAAAATGTAAAAATAAAACAAATGAACTCTCTCTCTCCCTTGAAACCCTGCTCAAAGCTAACAGAGATATCTGTTTTTTATTACTCTCATTATACAGGACTCCTTGAGGGACATACAACATGCTCTCCCGGCTACAAGATACACAATTTGCAAGGGGAACTTATGCTCAATGGAACTTCAGACACGCTTTTTTGCCCATTTGACTCAAAACAAAAGTCCATACATCTTAAGGATTCGAATGAAGACTGTATTTTCCAAATCAAATTTACTCCATCCATTTGTGAATGCGATTCAGAGGTAAGAAGAAAGTTACATAACTGCGGAGCCCGTTGGCAAGGCTCCAGCAATACTCTTGAAACTAGTTCGTTCCCACGCTTGTACAAAAACCATTTGTTTCCCTCTGGTGTCCTCCACTTATGGACCCTTTCCGCCCTACTACTATTTATTACCTCATTTCATTTTCTACATTCACACATCATACCATACATAAGTATGTCATAATTTTAATTTAAAATGCACGTGTTGGTACTCATAAATATTCATAAATAATATATTTATAAAACATGAACAGCCATACCCCAAGGTAATTTCTTTGTCGTTGGAGTACAGTTTCTCTGCGAAAGAATATAAAATGAAGAGTAAAACGAGGGAGGAAGCATAATTGGGTCGAAAACCGGGAGTTTGCTTACACGTATATAACAAAAGCGCCTAACAGCCTATCATTCGATTATACAATATCCGAAACAACTAATGGTACTAACGTTATTTTAGGATTGTGTATTAAATGTCTATATATAGTCTATACTTTATATACCTAAGTATACATAATCTTATTATTTACGTTTACATAGAATTTTGGTATTTAAATTAATACTGTGGCAATGTATAGCAGGTTATTTTGTACATAGGACAGAGATTATATTACATGTATAAATATTACTTATGCAATGCATCATTCATTTCTACCCAAACAAAACTTTCTCCGCGAGCCATTTATAATCCATTCAGTGTTTACTTAAGTGACATGAGTAAGTATGAGAATCGTATGCAAATCTCAAATCTAATGATTGACACTGCGTCGGATGTCTGAGAAAAATGCCAAAAGTTTCCTCCTTTGAATGGAGACATTTTTGCTGTTTTTTGCTGCACACAGCAAGCTAAATTTTGTAATTCTTTTATGGGAAGTGAACAGAAGACGACGCTTTTTCAATTACCTGATGTCAATTTTAGTGGAAGACTGAAAGGAAAGAGAGAAGTTGGTGTTGTAGTTTAATAATAAGAAAAACTTTTAGCATTTGATACATAATAAGAAGACTACGTGTGCTATCTCCGAAACTTCCGCGGTGACCTCAATTTTTAAGCGAACAACAAATCCACATAACACTCAGAACTTTTTGAGCAAGTGAACTCGTAAAGACTGCTTTTGTTGTTGAAGTTGTTGACACTGAATACCACTATATGTCCAATTAGAAGCCTTGGGTTTGCTAGGAAAAGTACATAAAATACAACTGCGTCACTTTCTCTAGTTTTTTGTTTGAAGTTTTAAAAGCAGTTAATCGGGCGGGCCTTTTATTACATACTGATATGACTATATTCCTATTTTTGAATTGCAATCGGGAAACTGTGGTACACAGTGGTACAGTTGTACTACTTTAGAGCTAGTGTTGGTTCAAAGTTAAGTCCCTAGTATATCATATATGTTTAGTACCCATCTTAAAACTCTATAAAGCATTATGCCTTCTCGGTAGATTTTTAAAAGGGTTTAAGTCCTCGATATGTACGAAAAAGAAGGACTATACAAGTTGCTTTACTTTTTAAATTTCCGCTTCTATTCATAAATTCCGTACTTCATCTTTTTATGTATTCTTCTGCGTGCAGAACTCACGATCAGTTCCCCTATGTAATTATCGTAGTTTGGAACCCCCATTGGTTTGAAGAATGATTTTGTAGAAAAAAGTATTTAAAACACATGCATGTTATAATAGGGCCCAAAACAAATATAAAATCATCATAGTCAGCGGTAGAACAATAAACTGGACTACTGAACTTAATTTTGGGGGTCGCTGACTGACTGACCGAGCTCCCTAAAAAAATTCGAAATGCCGTATAGTTGAAAATTGTAATTTCTATCTAAATGGACGAACGGCGTTTTTAACTTTGCGTTGGACCTTATTGCAATGCTTTCAAATAGTTTTTACAATGATATTTCCCCGAAGAAACTATTTTGTTGACTTAGAAAAAGTAACGAGAATTCTGGAACCAAATTGAACGGAGTAGAAAGCTCAGTCAGTCCCATCCCAAATATTTTTATTCCTTGCTAAACAAGGTGAAAGCTGGATGGAATGAATGGAAGCATGAACCAAGCTCAATATTTTCTTAACGTTTGTAGATGAGATATTTTGTCGATATATCTAGAGCACTCAGGAGAAGCATTTCCAAAGCTCTTTCATCTCTTCTCCTATCTTCATAAATCCGAGGGAAGCCCCTTGAGGACTTCATAGCAAGCGCATGAAAAATAGAAAATTTAATGTATCGTCAACAAATATATTGAACTAGATTGTGGCTGTACCTGGAAAAATAAGAAAACTCCTCTTGAATTAACAAAGGCCTTTCTTTTCATTTATTTAGTTTTTAGTTTTTTTTTACTTTCTAGTGGTAAATCAAAGAAGACTATTTCAAAGGGGGTACATCTTTTGCTTTGTTGTTTATTGCTAATTGGGCCCAAGAAAGGCAGGCTCTTTTGTTATACGTTGAAGAAATAGGCTGCAATTTATTTGGAGTACCATAGTTTTCCTTTTTATTTCTTCGCATTAATATACTCTCGTTCATTAAAAATTTATGGCCAATGGGGTGTCAAGTCTAGTTTAGTTGGTAAATTCATAACACAATACACGTACAACGCAATAACTGAATCTAAACAAAATCTACTGCGTTTGTTCATGTATTTTGGCTGGCAGTAATTTGGCTGAGGTTCTACACTGAATAAATTCGCCAAAGGTGCAAAGGTACCGGCCCTGACTTGTGCAAAAAGTTCTACACTTGACTTTTTCTCTAATCGTTTACCAGTACAATCGCTTTCACTATTTCGACAGGTATACACATATATTTGTACATAATGTAAATGGTGTTAGGTATAGAGTTCATTCATCAAGCTGTTTCCCAAATCCTTAATGCCCACTCCGCTTATTGTTAATGTACCATTTGGAGCAAAAAGACCAAAAATTATGGAAGGAACGTGTCTGCGATTGGGACAAGAAACTGTATTCATTTTTCTACCTTTCAGGAGAAGAGATGCTTTGCCGTGTTTTCTCCAGTCTTTGAGAACCCTTTTGGAGCAATTTTATTCGAAGCTGGGCAACTCAAGTATTCCCTGAAGATTCTGAATGCCCTCGAGGGTGAGACGTTTGCTGTGCAATTCCTTGGTAGCCAGGATGTTTCGGTACGTGAAAATTTACCTATAAAATAGTAAAATATGGAGAATCATTATGGCCATAACAACATGACTAGTATAGTATATGTATGTATGCATGAAAGGTACACAGTCAAAATTCTTGGTACGCTATAATGGGAAAAATTTCCACGTAGATCTATATTAACTTGTTTATGCAATGGAAGTAGTTCACATAGTCTCTTATAGTTTATGTTGTTCAAGTAACAAATGTAAGGAATAAAAAGAGTTTGATTTGTTTACATGCAAATTTAATAAATGGAAATTTAATGCCAGTTAAAGACTTTGAAGCAAAAGGGCATGGTATAATAAAACAAATATATCACAGCCATTGTCACATATTACATTAAACTACTATTTTTACGATACATCTCGAGTTTCAACAAGCGTACAACAAGCAAAGTTATTTTTGCTGGCTGTGGGTGGGTATCCTTGTCAAAAGTTTCATATCCCTTCAACAAATAAACTAAACGATGATCTCTTCTGCTGTAGATTTAAGCCTAAAAATCAAGACTCATTCGAAAGCTTGTACTGTACGTAAAATTTTAGATTAAAAAGTAATAATTTGAAATACAGGAACTGTTTTGTTTTAATTCCCATTCTTGACTACGTTTTTATATGATGAACGAACAAAATTTGTATTTTTCTTCTAATAAATAAATCTAAATATGTAACACGATTAAAATTAATACCATGTTTGCGTCTCTTATGAAAGGTCACTATTGTGTGAAAGCGTATTCCTATTTGCGATGATATGATATTATCATTTTATTTTACAAGATGTGGTCGCTCGCAAGCCATCCGCTTTCACCATTACCAAGTTTTAATAGGCAGTACAGCATTGTTCAATTTCGTTTTTTTATGTGGAAAAAAATAAAATTGCTAAAAAAACGCAAGTATGTATTATGTGTATATTATGGTATGTTATTGCTATTGTAGATAAAAGGAGCAGACGGGAGCATCGTAGCCATCATAAATATTCACAGGAAGCGAGGCGAGGGCCAAAAGTACACACTAACGTTTATGGAAGAAGTGAGTTCAGCCAACAAAGCGCTATTCATTGGTTGTGCGATAACCCTCGTAAGTTTCCTCTAAGCAATAACAAAAGTTCTTATTTTTTCTGCATTAGGCCACGAAAAATGTATCCTGTCTTGGCTTTAATCTACCATGAGTTGTGTTGTATGAACAAAAATGTACGTATATAAAAAGTATGTATTTATTAACGTTTTCTTTCATTCTTTCCCTTTCCATGTGCGTCTGCAGAATCTGGTGAGTTGTGAAAGCATCTGTTCGAGATGCATTTGTCTCGCTCCAGTGATCCTAGCATGTTTAGCAATCATCGGACTCAGCATCGGCTCGGTCACCTCTTCAAAGGGACCCAAACCCGGATGATACTCCTCATTAAAAAATGGGGCTAATCGGCTTGAAACAATTGTAGAGAAGAAAGTTGATTTCCTTCTTCATCATTACCTAATTTATAGAATACGGACAACTTCCCCTCACCAACATGCACATTCATACGAGAGATATCACTCAAGCGTAATAATAATCATAGGTTAAAACTATGGACGAAGATAAACAGAAAACCCTACTGTTACTTGTTTATTTATTGTAGTATTATCTTAATATTTGTACTATCTATGGACCATCAAATTTGGATAAACTAGATACAGTCAAGATACTAAATGACCGGCTTTCCAAATAAAACTTTATTATTTGGTAAGCTTAACGTGCTGTAATAACATATACTTATAGTACAAGGAATTAGATTTAAACTTAATTTGTAATTACATATGCAGAAAGCTACGCAACTTGTACATTACGTCTTATTGTTGTCAAATAATTTCATAATTTCATCCATAATAAAAAAGCTATCCCCCTAGTTTGCAAATTTTCAACTCTTGTAATTAAATACAATACATTTAATATAATAGTACCTAAAATTCTCTCAGAAATGGGAAGTCATGTTAAAACTACATTTTGTTTGATACTAAGATAAAATCAGCATATATACATTTTCTGTGTCGAATAACACAAACGTAATTCCAAAAAACTTTTTACACCAATATCATGATCGTAGCTACGCGTAGTTAAGAAAAATGGAAGAAATGAGAATTTAAAGAGTCCAAATCGCTCCAAAGTTTTGATTTAAAAAATACAGTTATTAATTTCAAATGAAGAATCCAACTTCCTTAGTTGAATTGCTAGATGGGTTAGAAGGCAATTAAATAAACGTTGTTTCACTGGTTTTTAAATTACATTGTGGTGCTCAAGTAAAATCATTAAATCTTGAAGACGTTGCTAATAGGAAATAAATGGCTAATAATAGATATTTGATGAAGTAAACTGATTTGTAACATGTTTTATTTTTAAGATATGTACAATCAAGTATAATGTTCAAAATATCTGGGAATTGCAACTGTAAATTACTGTTACAACGCTCCCAATTTTAAGAACCCGTTTTTAAAAATGTATTTCCATTATATTATATTTTCAAATGATCTCTCGTTTTAAATATTTGTATATTTACTCTGTTTCCATCTGATGTGGTAGCCCTCGTGTTTTTTCAACCGAAATAATTTTTTTATTATATACTGTGCATTGAACAATAAGTAAGTTCTTTGAATATGTGACCATTTGTATGCTGAATCTAACTTTTGTTAAAACATAATTCGTAGGAGTTTTTTGCGTTTTTGAACTAAATTTCATAGGTCGCAGTACTGTAATTAGGATCACTTTTAAACAGAAATATATATACCTAACTCATGAAGATAGTTCGGTTTTTTTACAGATTTAAACCGGCAACATAGTTTTTGCTTCAATTAAAGGCTACTATCTACCATGCACAATTATAATTGTAATTGAAGTCCAACGATCTTACGTGTGCATAGAAATGTGATGTGATTAGTTTGTAAAGTTGGTGGTATGGTGTATGGTGCTCTTTGTGACGGAACACGGTTCTCTCGAGTAAATAATCTGTATTGTACTGTATGATAGATGATAGATGTACAAAAAAGTACTGCATAGGCATAAATTTGCCGCACCAGCACTACGATTATATGATTCATCAAGCCCGTACTAAAGGGCTGCAAGTTGTAATTGGCACCTTAGAAGCACTATCTTATAATTAAGTTACTTTGACGTGTTAAGAATTCTAATTTTCATTTCGATTGACGTATACATTCATAATTTCAATTAGGTAGGTCAAATAAAGTTACTACCACATTGAAAAATTAAAACAACTTACTAAATCGCAAGTTAATACTATACGTACTCGCATCTCTTCCATTTCATGTAGAGCCAACAATTACATAGGTTCAATCTGATAACTTGTAAATAAAATAAAACATGGTTCTGACCCGGAAACTTAATATATAATTCAAATGAGAGTTCCAAATAGTGATAGCAAGAGATTATCTGTTTGGGTAAGCCGAATAGTTATGAATTGCTGGAAAAAACTTAAACTAATATGTAATATCTTAGAAGGAAACAATCAAACAAAATTCTCACTAACCACTAGCATCATAATATTACATTAAAAACAGTGTAAATAGATTGTAACTAACATTAAACCCGAAAAGCTAGTAGTAGTGCTAATTAAACTGTAAACGTTAGTCATCCTTATACATTAAGTTTGTATTTATTAAGTTAACTTAACATACGGAAACTATTCCTTATATCAGTAAATTGTGTACATACTACATACAGTAACAGTTAGAAACTTATTATTAACCATTATTATTATTATTAAACTTATTAACCACATATTAGCAGTAACTTAACAATGTTCTTTTAAAGTTTTTTAAAGATTAATTCAGTAGTATGATTAAATTAGGACATAGTTCAAGCCCAAAAAAATGATTTTCTTTTACGATGCTTATTCACTTTACTCACTAATATTTCACAGAGTTTTCTATTATTATATCACAGATCACAGTTATTAAAACAGGTGTTTAGTGTCATATATTTAATTTGAGATTTTGAAATTTAGTTACGCTTTTTGTAAATATTGCAATTTGAATGTTAGTTTACGAAAAAAATCTCAAATTACATACCAAAAAGCAAATGTAAACCAAACGTAATAATCTAATCAATCTAATGTACCATGACTTCATTTTTATGTCACTATGAGAATACAAATCAAACTTACGCACTTGGAATTGCTGCATCAAATGGGATAATTTTTAAGAGAGAGTGAGTAGTGAGTCATAGGAAAAAGTTTAGACTATACAAATTATTTCCTAAGTATATACTTATTTCAGTGGAGTGGATAGCTGCTGTATATATTGTAAAACCTCTAAACTGGTTATCATGTTTGATATGATAAGCTCTATCCACTGTGGTTTAAAATGTATATGATCACATAAATAGATATATTTATAGATTTTGGGAGCTAGATACTTGACTAACTTGACTTTCAAAAGTTCATAGATTGAACTTAAACAAAGTAGTACTAGCATGTATAGTACACTTATTTAAATTACCTAATCCAAGATTTGGCTCCTTAACATGTAGCTCAAAAATTTGTTCATTCTTGCTAATTGTATTATGACAAGCTTGTATATAATATTGCATCTCTGTATATAAGATTCTGATTTAGAGATGTTTTTGAACGAACTGTTCTTTGATGCCAATTTAAGTTAGCTCCATGAGCTATACGGACAAGATAAATAAAGTCCACGAGATTACCACAGAATATTTTGTAAGCATGTACTTTTTTTGCATTGACTACCATTGAAGAAAACCAAAGACAGATCAAATGATTCAGTACTACAACTTCAATACTTTTAAGTAAAAGGTTTAATTAACCAAACACATCTGAGCTACTTTACCTATCAAAAGGAAAAAAACGCGCAACCCATGGTCATATAATCATAAATTTCATAAACATGCTCCCTAGTAAAGAAGTCAACTAATTCGTATGTAGCTCTATGATTTTAAAACGAAAAGAAAACTATTGCTATGCTTGCCAAATTAGGAATTTTTAAAAACAATTTTATAATTTTAGCGACCTTTCATCTCATGTAGTCGATTCTAGCGTATATTTTATTTGTCAAGTTAGATGTACAGCCCATGCAAATTTAGTGAAAAACACGGGACAATATATGTATGTGTATTAGAATTATGGGGCTATGCGATACTTTTTACATTTCATGTGATAATACCCTTTCCTCGACAATATTATTAGTAAATAGAAGGGAAAATTAGCTCAACGCTTGTAGCTATGTTTTGGATACAATGAATGAGCCTTAAGCTTGACAACACCCAGGTCGATTGACTTTTAAATAGGAATTAAGAGCTTTGTGTAACTATTTGAACAAGAACACAAATTTTGTTCAATAACGTGTACTGATAACTTAAATGTCCATTTAATTTACTCATAAAATTGAATATTAGCGCAATTGTATCAAAATCAAAAGCGCCATTCATCTTGTAGTCATTCTTCGGGGTTACAATCTAGATCCTAGATACTTATTTATCAGTTGACTGTCATTCATTACTCATTGAATTTGTACGTCTATTATAAATCATTGTTAAACTTTCCATTAAATGCTTGTAAATATACCGCACATTGTTAGTATACCCAAAATAGCAAAAGCATGTCGGTCTAGTGGATATAGATACTAGTGTTGATTTTTTTTTTCAAAGTTGAAGCATATCCAGCAAGGCATAATTTAAAAGCAAACAGATATCCTTGCATTGTTTTTCCGGTTGTTTTGCTTGCCAGTTTGGCCAAATTTGACATCTATTATACCCTACTAGACAATAAGACATCTATAATTGCACTCATGCAAAATGTAGTTTGATTAGATATATATATTGCAGTAAAATACGAAAAGAAACTGCAGTAAGATGAATTGCAAGAACTAGAAAGTAGTTTCTTTGATACACAATCTGTGTGTCGTGTGTCGCAACTTCATTTCTCCGAATACTGTATGCACGAGTAGGTGCACAGATTCTTTCAAAGGCGGACGATTTGCCGAGTTAAGGATTAGGATTGCTAATATGTATGATGGTGTGTACACTTTGTAATTTTGTAGTCTTTGTTCAACACAGCTTTGTTGTACCTACACGGGATCCAAAGATAAATCGAAGGGAGACAGCATTGTCTCCACAAATTCGTTGCATTGTGTTTTATGTTGGCATAGTAAAGCAATCCTTAAGCATCATTGCAGCAAAAAGTCATAACCTTCACCGTTACTAAAAAAAACTTGATTTTCAGCATCCTTGAACCAAAGCCCATTTCTATTGTCAAGCAATTCTTGGAATTATTTATGCTCCTCTAAACCATGTCGCTTTCACTTAATGTGCTCTAGCTAACGGCTTATTACATGATCTGAATGTTGTGTTACGATAAGCGTGTTTAATCCGTCCCCAGAAGGGTTTATGAAATTTTGTTATGCTATCCCTGTGCATATAGCAAAGCATATTCAAAGACTTTTGATTTATAATATACAATAGTGTACCTTTGAATACTTGGTTTTTAGTTTGATCTTAAATCATCTTCTCCCCAGTTTTATTTATTTTTACTTTTGTAATCAAAATACCATTAGTTTGATTTTGATTTCAAATTGTGAGCATTAAAAATATCTTACTATGAACCAGTTTTTGTCTTGTAGACATACCTATGTCTTTATCACCAGAAAAAGAGTAAGCAAATTACAAAGGCTGAAAAATATGCATGACCTTCAAAAAACTTCAAATTTAAGTATTAGATGAATTTACTCCGCAATGATAACATCACAATATGCATTATGGAAAACGTAGCTTAATGGATAGTTACTCTTTGTTACGCAACCACTGAAAATTGCAAATCTCGTGGGAACAAAAATGTGGGCAAGATTCATGTAAAAGCAAAGAGTAGTTGAAAGCAAAAATGGGATTTCCTTTTTTTTGCCTTCCCTTTTCCAGAGAAAAACAACGTTTCCTCGGCAAACCAATTTCATTCTGCATTGAACTTCATTTTATGCCGGATGTGCTTCCTGCCACTATGTAGCTGCTACTCTCAATTTGTACAAGGGGATATTAGTCGGTTCGTCTGCTTACACGTAAAAATCTTCAAAGCTCTCTTTTTTAACAAATAACATAGATATTTATACTTATGTGTGAAATGTGCAATACTTTCACTATATTGCAATATTATATGATATGCTCCTTTTCAGCAAAAGTAAAAGTAAAAAAGGAATAAGTTGATATAACAAACCACTCATAGTAACTTAACTGCTGCAAACTTACATAGGATTCAACTTTCCTCCGAGGCTTGTATGGACTTTCCCTATTTATGTATCTGTGCTCCATTACAACCCTTCTTTTGTAATTGTGTCTTTACTAGTACTCGATGATATATAATGTGAAAAGGACATCGATCATTTCAAGTTTTTTTTGTTAGTTGAGTGCAGAGATTGTAAAGGTGAAAGGGATTGAAAAAAATCACGATCCTGTTGTACACCCAGGCGCTAAACAAGAAGATCGAGTGGATATACCTTATTGCATTTCTATACACAAACTTTCTTTCTTTCTTTTCGAGAATACGAATATTAAAGTGTATGTTTGCGGAAAAGGTGGTCGTGGTCTTTACTGTCGTACTTGATAACAATAGGGTACGTTATGTACACAGGTATGCGTACATTATGTACCAAGTACTTATTATTGTTGGTTACAAACAAAGTGTGAAGTATTTGCCTAAATGTTGAGCAAATTCACATTTTCCTGTCTATTCGCCGGGTTTGTATTTGTATTGTGTATACCCGCATCGCATGATCATGACCTCATTTTTCCTCTCTCTCTCTCTTTCTCTTCGTTCTTACCTTGTTTTCTGTTGAAAGAAATGAAGTGATACACGCAGAGCGGCTTAAAGTATGAGGATTTTTCTTGCCAACACAAAGATGGAGATAGATCAACTTGCAAGCAAAACCCGTTTTGTAAAATGGTTGAATCAAATGACGTTATCGGAGAAAGCGTAGCATTACTGATTTGTGAATAAGATTTGCCAAAAGCAGGTAACATTTATTTCTCTGAACACCGATTCATTCTGTCACGCCAGATGACTTGGTAGCACAGGGATTATGTGATTGGAGACAAAAAAGTGTTGTGGTACAGGAGTAAATTCATGAAAAGAATAGCCATGCGAACAACTTACGAAGGCTAGAAGCAAAAAAAGACCCTGAAGTTGAACCATTTTCACTCTAAACCAAACGTCCTGGGGTTTATCCATTTATTTGAGATTGGCCGCCATAGATCCGTTTTCTCTGTACTTCGTCTTTTCTAATAACAAAAGTGTCAATTGCTTTATCTGACTTGGCCTTAACAAATACGCGTGATTTAATCAAACTAGGCTACGGAAGGCTAAAAAAAATTACCTAAATGTACTTGTGTGTGTACAACGTGACTACCAAGTGAAGATGCTTGAGAGTTGATATGTGGAACTACATAACAAGCAATATACTTATTTCTTCTTGTGTAATACACACTTAAATGTTATGTACTGAATGAATGTCTCGGTATTTTTTCGTTTAGCTAAGCGTGCCAAACGGAAATCAATCTTCTCTCTTCCATTCGCCATGTTCTTTGCTATATTTTTAGTAGTATGGTATGTTATTCTGGTTTTATGTATTGCTCTGCATGCCACATATCAATTCTTCATACATATTCGATACATACATCATGAAAATTGCCATCCCACTTTATCCGAACTTTTGTCTAATTTTCTCTTTTCGTGTCCTTCCATCAATTCAATTTGGCACAATATGTTTAACGAAAATTCTGTGAAGTGAAAGTTATGAAGACAAATGGCTTCCTTTTGCTACTTATGCCCTTTTTGGATCTACTCGAAAAATTCAATTTATCACATATTAACATAAAACAATAATAAGCATATAATGTAGGCTTTTACAAATACTATTCTAACAATTCTAAAATTCATTGAATTCTTTCTTCAAATATCAGTTAAGCAAACATTACATAAGTAGGGCACCTAAGAATTTGGCCTATTTTTATTATGTTGTTTACACTTGTGCTAGTGTGACATAATACATTACATCTGTTGAACAATATTAAAATGCATCACTCCTCGAGTTTGTGTGTGGGTGGTCCGCTGGAATAAATTCATAAAAAAATGTTGAATAGAAAATGGATAGGCGAAAGAATTGACTTGCGAGAAGAGAAGCAATTCATTGAATTCATTGTGCTCTCGTACAACTCAATAAAAAAAGAGAAAGAAGTCAATGTCTGAGTAATATTATTTCTTTCCGAATAATATTCGACTTTCACTTCCGACTGGTGTGTGGTTGGTGAGAAGAAAATTGTGGAATAAGAGTTTGCCATCACACCGCCGGCATCTCGTCATAAAGTGTTTCATCGTCAGCAGATCATATCAGAGAAATTCTAAGGAATGGAATCCTTGAAACTTTTAGTGAGTAAGTCGACGCACTACTGGTAATAAAGTAATGGCACGTATTCGAAATGGATGTGATGTAGTGGAACGGAACGCCAAAATGCTATCACTATATTGCCTTCATCATTTGCGCTTCTGCGAATGTCTAACTAAGAAAAAAGGCTGGGAGGACTGAAAAGAGTGGGAGTAATGAAATTGCGTCATGTTGAACATGATAGCATTAGGTATGCTACACTGAAAGCTTTTTTCCCTAAAATAATCTCGACTCAACTACGTCACATCTTTTCTCAAGTATTATTATGTCTCTGATTCTATTGCTCTTATTGCATTTCCTAAATTCCAAAGTTTAAATGAACTGAAACTCAAATGAACAATGTTTCAGAATGTAACTAATTATTTTTAGCATGCCGTTCCGACGAAAACTTTTCATATTTTCAAAATCAGTTTCAAAATCAGTTAGCATAGAATAATAACATCAATTGCTTCATCGCAGAGTACATAATTATTAAAGATACACAGTTGTCGGAATTGGATTTTGCATTTAACTTCTTCGACTTTTTTTTACCTCGAAGTAGTTCTAATTTTCGACATAACTAAAAAAGAAAAGCTATAGAAACAAATTGGGATTCTTACGGAATGGATTTGCCAAGTGAACACCTTAGAAATATTTTTCATTCCGTTGAAATATTTTCAAAAACATACTTTTGCAAACTCTTTTGCAATTCCACACGTATACATTAAAATTCAGCCAGGGAAAAACTAAGCAAGCTAGTATATAACAAGCTATATTTTGAATATTTGATGAAAGAAACAAGAAATAGGATTTGAATCTGAAAGCAGTAAAAAATTTGAGAGCGCTGCTCATAAAACAGATGTAAGCTGAGAGAGACAGGAAACTCACACAGATATTCCGAATCCGAGATTTATTTTTTAAACTGGGACTTCATGTTAAGTCTATATACCAAGAATATAAATATGATTCAAAAAGACGGGGATGTCAGTATATTTTATATGTGCCACACACTCATTTCAATATCAATCTTTGTCATGCGTGCATTTCTTCGTTTGCATACCTTTTCAGGTTTTTACTGCAGAAATATTTCTGTTCAGAACAAGAGCAAAATGTAGAAGAGCAAAGGGCGATAATAATTCAATGGGAATGATATACGTATAAGTGTACTCAGGGTTTTGTATGCTGTTTTTTTTGGCTTGGCCTGAGCGATCTCGTGCATCATGAGATAATCTTCTTTTTCCTGCTCGCTTTCAAACTAAATCCTTCAAACATGCATCACGTACTTTTACCAACAATCTCTAACCATGTGTACATCCTCGACATTCTTTTCACTTGGTTCACATAATGGCAATCATAATAACAAAATATTGGGTATGAGAATTGAGAAACAACCATCAGTGACAGTAAAAGCACTTTGAAAGAATATTTAATGGTAACCGAATTCATTCTTCATTGTATTGATACTGGTTTTGCGGAATAATAGTAAGAAGTAAACACATATCCTGCTCGCATTTTCCTGTGCTTATCTAATCTACACACATGCATGGAGTTGATATAGGATACAGTGAAGAAACGTTAACAAAAATATATACATGCAGGCTTGTAAATTCTGATATATGTATGGTTGATTCCGTCCAGCTTTTTGATCTCTATAAGATTACTTCGACAGAGAACCTGGGCCAATAAATCTTTTTTCAGCTTAGTACAGATTCTGGACAAGAAAATTCTGTGTAGCATAATTTATACCTTTCCCAGAATTGAGTTGTTTTGTTGAAAATGGAGCCTTGAAAATAAAGTCTCAAAAGTTTCTACGAGATTCCATCAGTGACGAGATTTTTTTTCTGATTTCGACCTTGATAGTTAACAAATTGAATTGTTCAAACGTCAATGTTTAAAAATATCCAAAAAATACTAAACTGGAGGACATGGAGATATAATAACGGTACGGCATGATGGCATCATTGTATAAGAGGTGTAAGACTTAACTCGTCAATCTGCAAGTGAAATGATGGAACTCACCACCGTAATTACTCATTATGTTATATAATAGAGATAATAACATGAAAATAGTGTGGACACCGTCACTTGATTCTATTGAGATAAAGTACTCTCATTTGATTAACATGGAGAAATTTTGTCTTTTTGAAAAAAATTTAAACTTTGTCCGGTCTACCTAAGTTCACATAGTCTCTTTATTATATACATCAAACTACCCTTAATACCATAATTGTACACAAAAAAATATGTCTACTTATTACGTCTAATCTTTTACCTCCACTCAAGTTTTGATTCTGTTTAAAACGAAAAAATATTAGTCTGGATGTAAGGGATTTGCATTTGAGAGTATGTTATTCAAATTACCCGATTTTTACGTATTCCATCCAAGACAAACGATTCCTGGAAAAACGACTGCAATAATGCCTGGAGTTGAAAGCAAAAACATACAAAAATGCTTGATAAGAATCTTCTTTTTCCGAACTATATAATCCTTCTAGGAATTTAAATCGACAATTTTTACAAACTTGGTGCAAGCGGGTCATAGACATATAGCCTTGAACACAGTATAAAAATATCATATCCCACTCAACGAACAAAAACTCAAGAGACGAGTAAAAATTGATCTGTATCAGAAAAGAAAATAATATATCTTGATATTTTCATTTTATTTAACAATCCAAAGACACAAAAGAGTTTATCTGCAAGGGTTTCATCATAATCCTACAAACAACCGTGTCATCTATCTGCATCTCTAGCGGCCAAACCATCTCACAAAAAACAAGACGAAAGAGTGTTTACTGCTCTAACATCACATCGCATCTCGTTTTTAATACAACTAAAAGAAGAACTTTCTCTTTCTTCCTTATATACATACATGTGCACATACGTTCAGTGAAACTAAGAATTGTCTGAGCCCACACACTACACACACACACATGCTCTTCCTTTTTATCTGTTCATGGAATCCATGCAGAAAACAATGAAACTGAACGAGAATTTCTGGCGTAGAACAAAAAACAAAATATGAGAAGAATAAAAACATTTTCTGCTCGCATACACACATGCCACCAGCAGGAGTCCAGTTGTATCATCAAGCTCCTGATTTATTTTTCGTTGGGGATTTAATGGCATATTTTTCTTGTTTGACTTTGTTCTGTAATATAATAGGAAGCGAAGTCTGAGTTATAACCCACTAACTATACAATCAGACAAAGAGAGCGCAGAATAGAAAAAGGAACTATGCAGAGGCTGACGTGACGATGATGATGATGCTGAAAAGAAAGCGGAGAATGATGATGTTGATGATCTGATGATTCATCTTTTCCTTTCCCACGGTCATGATACCATTTCATGTGTGCAAATCTATAGGATTTACTGCCCAGTATTATGACATGACCAGCCGCCAGCCAGAGAGCATAGTGTACGGACGTGTACGTACCCAATAATACAGTCATTCACCATTTATATTACATCTTTTCAGATACCTGAAAATATCTATATTTGTTTTGTAACAGTTATTATTATGTGATGTCTGTCCATTGTATTGTTAAGCATATATATTCAGTGGAAACCCCAAGTACCGAATTACGAAGAGAAATACGAGGAATAAAACAATTTTCTCTAGCTTCCTTCGCAAAATTGTATTTTCACGGATCGTACAAGGCTACCTAAGATTTTTTTGTTCGCTTGGCCTTATATATAAAACTTAAAGGAAAATCTCTGTAAAGCAATGCGCCTACCTACACACTCGGTTTTTTTGTTGATATATGTATGAAAAAACCTGTGCAATGGCAAATGATAATACAGAATACAATCATGTGCTGCCTCTCCTCCCTCTGCTACTTCTTTTTTTGCCATCATGAATATTGACCTAACTTCTTTTCTTACTTACATTTATTGCTACACCACCACAGTACAAGTGTTTGGGTTCCTCACTTTACTTTCCCTTTAGCCAAAGTTGTCTGCTTTTTTTAACCGTTCTCTTTACTCACTCACTCACTATCATGATTATTGTAGCGTATCGTACAAATTTTCCAGTGAGTAGAATCTGCCGCAATACCATACCAACATCACATCATCCTCAATTGCAGACTCAGCCAGTGTGTAAAAGCTGATTCAGCAACAATCGCAATAAACCTCATGGCAGAAATTCTTAAAAATGTGTGCATAAAGTGGGAGCTTTGTGCAAAATATGTACAGCGTATTATGCAACGCACACCCATGCCTCAACAACTCAGTTCTCTGGCTCATTCGTTTATAGGTAGCTACTTCACAAATCTCTGAAGCACCCATTGTAAAAGTACTCACAAAATCAGTAGTAAACTTAATTCACATGAGCTTTCCTACTACGGTATATCTACTTAACATTTTATGCATTTTGGCTTTCACATAGTGTAAGTAGAGGCATAAAATAAAGAAATGGCTCGTGTGTGTGTGTGCTTATTCAGTAATCAGTAGTAGTATTACTACAGCAAGTGACGCCAAGTCAGCAAGAGAAATCTTAAAAGATGGTATAGCGTTCACTTTCACATGGCACACGTGTGGAAGCATGCTTATTGCCCCAACTCCATAACCATTACATAAACATGTATGTATGCATTGCATAGCTACCTAAATATCCTTGCTCCATGCCACAATAATTGTGACTCCGCGTAGCTTTGTTGTGTTCATTACCTTACATTGTCTTGTCATGCGTGAATAAATAGAAAAGATAGAAAAAACATTTTTCTTGTTTGCTTGAGAAACTTTTTTAAGCAAAGCAAAGCTGGGAAGCAGAAAATGCATTGCAGCAACCAATCTGGAGTAAACACAAGAGCGCATTACCAAGACACCTTGTAAAATGAGCCTACCCACTTACCTAAAACACATCTTTTTACCCGGTTGCGAAAGCCAATAAACTAAATATGTGTACTATGTGCATGTGTATGCTGATGTGAGCATTAAGTTTTGGAACAAGAAAAAAAAAGTCAGTGGGCCACAGCCACAGGATGCTTGCAAGATTGGTCTTTCACTTACTTTGCTAAAAGTAAATGTTGTACTACCACACAATGCATGCTATTATCAAAGCAAGGGAAACGGGATACAATGATTGTGCAAATGTGTAGCACATCTATTGGCTTATGCTCTCTCACTTTACTTACTCAAATAGTTAGTTAACTTTTCTCACATTTACATATGTACTACACCACCGTGTCTCTACAAGCACATATTATAATCTCCACATATGCATACTTCATACTTGCGTGTGTGCGTATACTTGAGTTATTTTCTTAAGCTAGAGAAAACGCGTATGCATAGAAATAGGTTGAATAGGAGAAAGCCTTTACTCTTTTCCAGTGAAAGTACGACAAAGAAATACGACTCGTTGGACTATATCATCTACCTATACAACTATATATACAAAAAAGGGTTTTTAATAATATCTTTGTAGATGTTCAGAAAGATGGTGGCGATGGAGACGGGAACGCTGTTGGAACTAAAAGCAAAGCTAAAATACATAAGAATAAGTGGTATTGTTAGTGGTACTACCACTTCTATTACTAGTATAGGTAGCAAGTAGTTTTGTGCTGTTCCTGAAAGAACATTGTAACTTTGTCATTGCCTCATCCCTTCTCGTCCCAAACGTTGTTCCTCTTTTTTCTTAGCAGTCTGCCCAACCAGCAAGCAAGCACATTTACTTTTTCCTTCCGTACCAGGCTCGCTCGCTGAGTTGAGTGTTGTATGCAGTATGTAGTGAAATGTTACACAGCGCTTTCCCTCTTTTTCTCTCTTTCTTGTGAAGTTGTTAGGAGAACGACGGAGAGGAAGAGTGAGTTTTTTCTCCAATATATGAATCAAGCGTGCATCTGTTTCTCTCCTCATTCAGTCACGAGAAAGAGTGAGTGAGCAGTAGATGTCTTCAAGTTTCGCCATTGTTCAAGCAAAACAAATGAGACAAGAAGTGTGCTGTTCCTGTCTCAGGGTCTGCTTCATTTTTTCCCAGATACATTTTTACTGCCATAAGCTTGTCTTTTGATTCGCTAAAATCCATCATAAAACCGACTTTTTTTTGACTTGACCGACTGCTACGTAAATTGTATGAAAACGTGTTAAAGCAACGTATAACATCAAACGTGTTCTTTGGCGACACAAGTGTAGAGAAATAGTAGAGTCATTTTGAGGAACCCGGGTGAGACGGAGAGAGAACAAGGAGATAAGTGACTTTCAACTCACATAATTTCGTTATCAGTATTTGGTTTGGTCAATTTTTTTGAGCATTTCCTATCTATACACATATAAGAAATGCCAACTGAAACTGTGTTATAAATGGTGTGGGCTTTGCACTTTATATCAACGCTTTCGCTGGCGTCGCGTCATCGAATCAAGATGTCCAAGTAAAAAGGGGGAGAAACACACCACTACAGCACAATTTTAGATCTAGTCACAAAAAGGAATTGCTTCAACTTCCTGTGAGTCTGTTACTTACTTTCACTTCACTCGACAACAGACAATCATGGTGTAGTGGCAACACGCTGGACTGCACACCCAGTGAATTACAAGTCGCCTTAGCGAAGCGAAGCAAAAAAAGATCTAGAAAAAAATGTACAAAATAACAATTTTGTCCGAGTTTTGGAAATAAATTTTACTCAATCCTAACGGATTTGGGAGCTGTCACTATAAATTTTATTCTATCAACCTTCAAAATTGTGTTGGCCATGTTGTAATTATTATGAATACCACAAAAGTTCAAGATTCGGAAAACGACTCTAAAATAATCTTCCCATACTTTGTGTTGAGGCTCATGTAAAAAAAATATATATAGTAAAGCTACGGTCATGTGAGAAGTAAAACCACCGAAAGCACTGGAAGAATCATATACATAGATAAAAAGTAGAGGAAAATAGCCCGTCGTAAAGTTTTATTGGAATGATGGCGTCAACACAAGTGGCTGACCCTCCTGGTGAGTAAAATTCATCTCGTATAACAAGATAAGTCTTATAATACACCGGTTTACATTTTATTGCTCCTTTCAATCTTTAAGCTTTACTGTTAAGTTTGCTCATTCGTCTTGGGATTTTGCTTTTCTATTTTTTTTATACACATTGTGCATGTTTATTTCGCATACTCTTATACTCCATAAAAGTTATTTCGTTTTTCCTGCATGTCACGCAAGCTAATCTTCACTGGCAGAGTATATTCGGGGAAAGCTTGATGAAAGTTAGTGTACCATTCATAATCAATGTCTGCTTTCAAATTAAATCTCGAAGAAAAAAATGGATTTTTTGTGTGCCCAAATTGATTGAATATTCCATGCCATAAGAGTGGAAAAGTCAAATCAAGACTCAAATGCAAATGCTATGTAACTTTTCAACTAGTTGTAATGTCTTCCTCGTACTTTTTTGAGTTTTTGTGTCATACATACATTTTTGAGATTTTCTACAGTATATGACTTCTACAGCGGAAGAAGAATATTTTTTAAAGCTTTCAGTCTAGAATTAAATGGTTAGACATCGAATTTATGTAGATTACTCAATATTTCCCACTTGACTGGTAATGTATGCAAGTAAAATCACTCTTTCAAGTTATGAATTTCCAAGATTTCTCTTTCCCCAAAAGTCGTGCACAACTGTCTCTGTCTCTACTACTACGTGACATAATAAAATATTATTACTTTCAACAAACTTTTAATATGACGATTGCTTTTTCCTAGAGTTGTTCGTTGCAATATTATGATAAAAAAAATTGAAATTTTATCTTCGAAAGGAAGTTATGTATTATTGAATAGCCCACATATGACATCCAGTCATATTATCCATATGGCGTGTCTGTCTCGTCTTTTAGATGAGAAAATAATTTTTTGGGGAGAAATGAAATATGACGCATGTAGTCCATTGGTTAAAATGGAGGGTATGCCGTGGTATGTACCAAAAAAGGGAACATCGAGCACTTTTACACAGACTAAGAAGGGAAAACGTCTTGCACATCTACCGCATTATGGTACTCACTTTTCTACTACTTTCCAGATACTTTTTTGTGACTTTACTAGTTGTGCAGTGTGGCATAATTTCTAAAATAGTGCACACATATGTATGTAATAATCACGTATGCGTATGCTCTTTGCTTTCGAAATGATAAAAGTGAAAATGTACATTGTCGAAAAAAGGCCAGCAATAACTTTGAAATTCAGTCGATGACGTGATCTCGATCTCATAATGATCCAAGTCTTAAGAGACTTTCCAAAGTTTTTGGCATTCGCAAAGGATGAAAAGAGAAGTTTAGTGCTACTTTGTAAAAGTCACTACTTATCTTATATCGATTTTTGATGAAGCTATCACTCCAAATCATTGTAGTACTGGCATCATAATATATACATTATCATCAGTATAGATCTGACTGTGCACTTCAGCTACTCATCGTTTATGTATTGTCTAACTTCGTACGGGCCAACAATAGAAAGTTAGTATGAATTAGTATTCTGTTATATCGAATAAAACAATGTACATGATCAAAAAAACAAGGATATATATAACTGACGTCGTGATGGTACTAATGGGAAGTTTCTAGAGTATGTAGACCAAGATGATAATGTTGTATAAGGAAAAAAGTCATGGTGTGTGTTTGTATGTCGATTGAAATGATTCAGGCTCCATCTTTTATTGTGTTCGAGTTGGAGAGTATTCATAAGGACTTCAATCCAACAAAACAATACGTCTCCATAAAAGAGCAAACGTGGAGAAGTTATGATGGGGAAATCCATTCACTGCACTGTTCAAGTAGTTTTCCATATACGTACATACATACATACGTGTGACGTGTAGTATCCTGTAGAAAATGGAACGTTTCTTTTTTCATCATTTTCCATCATGAAATTGGCCGGATAGAGCATGTCGTTATCTAAACAATGGCATTGTTCAATTGAAAAAGTCGATCGTTCATAAATTCAATTTCCAGCAGCTATGTACCATTAAATGAATGTTTTTGTAATGCTCTGGGATGGGCTATCACAACATGTGATAGAGGTAGATATGAAATAAAATATGCCTAGATTATGTTGAATGTTTTTTTATCTTCACAGATTTTAATGTGCACGAAGAGATTACCTTGAAATATTCATACATTGAAAAAGAAGTTTAAAAACTCTATTAAAAAAGTTTGATGATGGTGATGTGAAGAGAAAACATACTGTGTTGCTATATTTTCTTTACGTCTGTTACCATCAGTTTCCAATATTATTTTAAGTAAATTGAAATCGATTGAGACATCACGTCCTCACAAATCCAGCAAACAATAGCAATAAAAATGGAAATTAGAATTGGTTCTGCAAATACTGTATATTATGTTTTACTAGCAGACTGTACTGTTATTAGAAAATGAATATTTCATCTTAATTTGCTGCATATTGGTATGTAAAATAGAGTATGCATGCACACACTAAATTAGAACGTAGAAAAAATGCGCAAATCAAGAAAATGGTGTCAGTATTTGGTTTAATGGGTGAAAATAATGTAATGTTTTCTCTATCTGGTGAAAGCTAGTAAAAAGTTGGATACGAACATTTTACTACATCCACATTTTTTAGGTAGTGCAGAGTTCCATACCATCAATAGACTTCATAGACCACTAGTATTGTTCTGCAGATATTTATCCCTTAGCAATCTCTCAGAAGGATATAAAATGTAGTATGCATAAATAGGAATGAAAAGAAAAGATCATTGAAAGAAGATAAAAAGTTTTCCTTATTATTATTACTACTACTATAGAACCGTGCGTAGTAGACATAACATGCCCATTTCCATCCGCTCGGTTCCAGTTTCTCTCACATGATACAATGCGATTACGATATTATGCAAACATGGACATAATGGAGTCATGCATGATATCCCCTGGTAGCATTTTGTTCTTCCCACAGAGTGAAACGAGCAGATACTTACTCTGCATATAAGATATGATGCGAAATGTGTGGTGACTGCGTTCTACATATATTTTTTTGTAAGTAAATACATATATCTAAAAGGGAAGAAGAGAAAAAAATTGGTATAATAGACGTGGCGATAGTTTTTAGCAATGGCATGACAGCGGCATTACTGGTGAAACATTTTTGCATTATATGACCAAGTTTCATTTTTAGCCATTTTCTTCATTGAAGATATGTAGGTTGAAGGGATGTTCCACACGAGGAATAAGTTAAAATCGATGAAATAGCATTTCGAGAATATGGCTTTCTTTTTTCCATAAGACAAGTGTTTTCATTACTGTCACCATGCCGCATGTTATAGCATCTCATCTCATCTCAAAACAGTTCAAACAGTAGTGCATTGCATTGGCGTGGCAGCAGAAAAACGACATAACAGATAGAGAAAATGAAAGAACAATAAAGGCAGAGCATCTTGGCACGGGAGACCGTTAGATAAACATACACTATTAATATTACACGGGTTTTGTTTTCACTTGGATGGTGCTGGCTATGGCCGTGGCTATGTTCCATATCTTTTGGTGATTGAAACCGAACCCTTTTTTGGATATAAATGGGAACATTATTTCAGCAATAAAATAACTATCCCTACTACCTTTCCTTCCGACGAGGACGACGATGACGATTCTAATAGCAGTGTGGTAGGGGTAATAATAATAGTAATGATATAATAACTCTACATACATCTTTATAAAACTTGTTGAGGCATGCTACACTATGACATTGAGCTGTTTCCTCGCAAAGTCTAATGCTTATGTGACAGTAATAGCCTTGCGAAATAAGTTTTGCTTTCAAATATTATTGTCTTTTTTGTTACTAGCACGTTCCCTTTGCTTCCATTAATCTTGAACTTTGGATTTCTAGAGTACCTTCTTCTTCGTCTCAGCTGCAAAAGTACCTAAAAAGGAGTACAGCTTTCACTATCATTTTAGCATGACGATGATTTGCTTCATTTGATACATTTCTATACTTCCTCCTAGATATCAACGAGGTCAAACTGCGGATACTTGCTGGTGACCCAAAAGCCTCTGACGTTTACTTTCAAAATTCCCTCAACAACAGCACATCTAGCATATATAAAAATACAAGTAGCACGAAAGGAGTCCCCGGAGACGTCAAAGTACCTGGCGAAATGATTACACTTCTTGAAGATCAGAATAAAAATAGGCTAAAGAGCATCGTTGCTACTACCAACACCACAGGAGTAAGCTGCAACGGGGACACAATTTCAACAACTTCTCCCGTCTCATATTCCACAGTAACCTCCCCTGTCAACATTAGTTGCAATGGTGGAATCAGTAATGGGAAAAGTCAAATTAATGCTGACAGTAAAAGTAGCAGCCCTGCGGATGCCAGTGACACGAGCAGTAATCATGTGGAAATTGATGTTGATATGACGTTACCTCAGCCAGACATACAGAAGGATGATGCACTGGTAAATTTGGGTGCTAGCAGTCGTCCAAAAGTCGACATTGTTGGCAGTGGTCAAAAGACAGATAATTTTAGTAGTTATAATTCTAAAAACACTGTCGTTATCATGAACAATCTTAGTAGTAATAGTAGCGCGGCTCAAAGTAGTAGTGTTACACTGGGACGCAGAAGTCAAGAGGAGTGTTATGAGATGTACCAACAACAACCACGGCCATCCAGTCCAAAGCTTCAGCCAAGTTGTGAGAAGGATTTAGAAATACTGAAAAACGTGCACAAGGTGTTTGTTAAACTTACGGATGACAGTAAGTTTCACTTTCCATTAATCCCCCTTTTTAAACAAAACTCTACTGGATTTGCTGTGTACACAATAATAGTTTTGCACTTAGGAAAGAAAGGCTACGCACCTATATAATGTTCAAGTCAAGTACAGGTAGTCAGTCAGAAAGTCAGAAACGACAACATTTTGTTTGTACTATCATTACATTATCATGTATATGTAGTCTCAAAGAACTTAAAAAACTCAGCCTCACTTTTGCAGTTCAAACTTTACTCGCAAAATGTTGTAGGTTTTGCGCAACTAACCACAATTTCGCGTTTACATTCTGTTACTAGGGACATCGTAACTTGTGTGTTGGTAAGCATAGGAGCTTGCAAACAAACAGTATTGGACTACTAAAAAGCTATTATGGAAGTCGTTGCGGTATTCAGGTTAAATGTGAAATGCTTGGAGATAAAATTGGTACCTTTTGGACACGTGTAAGTATGCAAACGTGGAAAGTAATTAAAATGCATTTATGTGTCATTTATTAGTAATTAAAGTAGGATAATCGTGGTAGGAGCGGAACAGTTAGTATATTTATTCAACACCACAAAAGCCAAGAAGACATGAAGTACTTTGTTACCGGGTTCTCATTCAAAATGAGAACAATGAATAAAAAAACACTTTTTTGAGTACAATATCAATTTATAGCAATTATGCATGTTCTCTAATGGGATAATAATGTCGTTTATGTTCACAGTTCATATGAAGATGCATACATAAATATTATATTATGAAAAGCATTAGTGTTTTGCGTGGGCGGATGTTTTTATGTGTTTTATATGTGTGTCTAGATACACCGTGCTACTACAAAGTGTCGGATGAAAGTCAAGGATGCTTGTTTGAAACCGTTCTGGGAGACACTAATGGGAGCATCTGGTCAAGATACTTTAAACAGCAGCAAAAAGTCATTTTGGTTCATGACAGGAATCAACGGGGCGTGCTTAAACTAGAGTTTGGAAGAAGTCGAACCATTTCTTGCTGTCAGGTTTGCCATTAAAGCATTACATCTCTTCCCTCTCCTTTCATCTTCAAACTTTTCATATCATTACTACACACACACAAGCATCACTCTACATACTCCCAAAACACATTTGCAAAGCTCTTAAACAAGTTTTCTCCTTTTTAAGATGGTAGATTAATTTGAAAGTTGTTTAATGAGATGAGACTAATATTGAAAAATGACATGAGATATTTTGAAAGCGAACATTGTCTGAGCAGTTTTGTGAGTACATAATATATCCTTCTGTGGAACCCCATCTACAAGGATAATTCAACGTCAATATTTATGTGGAATAATTTTCCCATACACTGCTACTTTTTCTCTTCCATTTTTTCCCTTTTAACAACTAAAATGGTAAAATGAAGTGACACTGTTATGAAATCCAACAGTTTATTTTTGTAAACCCCTTTCTATTTCTACTTATAAGATTACAAGTAAGTTAAGTATGGGTCTTAACATGTAGCTTAAAAGTTGGGGCAACAAGACTGCAAATTACCAGTCATTTTATTTTATATCCAAAGTACATTATGAGTAATGAGCAAATTATAAATACTTGTCATGTAACACAACAGTATCCTTTATTCATGGATATTCTCTTAGCTTCCGCCCCACTTAAGTTACATCATCATATTGCAGCGTGTGTGTAAGGAGCTTTTAGTGGTTTTTCATCGTTTCCTCAAATATTTCATGGCTACTCTTATCTGGATACCTCATACCATACCTCATTGTTGAAATTCCATTTTTAACAGGAAGACGTGTCACGATGATGCTAAATTGATTTTTTTGTTCTAAAACCATGTAGACACTGCGATTTGCGGCGATGACAGCAAGCTTTAAGCTGAAACCGGAAGAACCCCTTTGTATAATATTTAAGGACAAGGAGTGTTGTGTTAGCTGTTGCTGCTGCCCAGAGGCGACATACGAAACTGTTCCCCAGCTAGACAGCATCCATCCTTTCAGCGTTTTCACGAAAGGGCGCTGGAAAAACAGGGCAGAATTAATGGTACGTTAAGTAAAGTTAGTGAGTAGACTTTTATTTCGTTTTTTACTTGACAAGATGATGATGTTCATTGCTCTCTCTCTATGCAAGTAATAGTTTCTCCAGAAGTCAAATTTCTGTTGTTAGTTTTCGTGTTGCAAAAGTGCTATAATCATCTATCGCACACATTTGCTTCGTAATATGTACATTTATGTATTATATGCTTTCGTTGTTCGCTGTCATGAAAGTAGAAGTAAAAAATATGGTTACTTTTCAGCTTTCTATTCTGATATTTTTTTTACTTTTCGTGTGGGACATGATTGTACTTTCGTGCCCAAGTAATATGTGCATGTAGTCTATGTAGTTTTATTTTCTGTGAAAAATTATTAGCTTCTCGCCAAGACAGGCGAAAGGCATTAGTCAGTCGAAAGTTAACCAAATCCATTTGTACTTGTTTCTTTCCTCTCCATGCAATTCTCTACTCATCCTTCCTGTTGGCCTGGAAAAAAACTTGTGTTGCCGCTGTTATCACGTCAATTTCAACCTTTCTTTCCGGTTTTATGTATAAAACATATACATACATGGTGATGATTGTGCTTTCACCTTGTTCATCTTTGTTGACGGACGCCTACCCAAATATCCATTTACGGTTGGATATGTTTTATGTGCATCATATTATCACCATCCCATCGCTCTCTTTATGCCGTGCTGTACGGATAACATCTACTACTTCCGGAACAACACACACAACCGTCGTGATGCCATCAACATAAACACGGAACGGAAAAAACATGAAAGGTTAAACATAATGACGGTTCTATACTAGGATTTATCGACAAGGAATCAAACTCATATAGCTTGACAATGGGAGAAAATTTGGGCCCCAGTATGAAAATTTGCCTCATTGGCTTTCTAATTGCAATGGTAAGTAATGAGACGGACACATGCATACCATAAACTTTCCTGTTGAATATTATACTTTTATGTTTTTTGTTAATTTCGCCTTGAGACTATTTATTGCCTTTTTGGCATGGAAGGAAAGTTAAGCTGGTGGTGGTAGTGGCGGTGGTATTGGTGTTTGTTGGTGAGCGCTGAGGCGAAACCAATGACAAAATGGGAACACTATTACATAAGTAAACACAAACTACCATCACCATCAGATGCAACTGTAGGAAAAATCTCTGATAACAATATAGTTAATAACTATGGGCTTTCTTTCCAAAAAGTATAGAATATAATATGTGTCTACACCTTCACAGCTGCGGAGAAAAAAAACTCATTTTTATATTACTGTATTTTATCCTACGCAAAAACAGCAATATATAGACATGGTGGTGGAAGCAACTTTTTTTCTGCTTCATTTAATAAGTTGGTGTAATATGTATTATGGAAGTTGGGAAATTGGTGTGTAACAAACTTTTTCTTAAATGCATTATTTCATTAGTTTCATCTCACTGCTCCTCTACAAGTCGAAAAGTGAGATGAAAATGACTATGACTACAACTTTCCATGTGCATATATTGCCAGCACGCCACTCGACATTCTGGGCAACAACATCCTCTTATAGTTTTGTGTGTTTTTTTGGGTTGTTGGGGGAAACAGTGAGAGTAAAATGTGGCAACTGGTAACTTACTCGGATTCCATGAGAGAGGGATGGGAATTGGATGACTAACCCAAAGCAAAAGCTTAGAAAGTAGAGAGACATGTACACAAAAACATTCTTCCTGGCATTCCTCCCAACACTATTTATTTATTCGAGATATGCAGGTGGTATGAGGTAGGGAGAAATAAAGTGGTGGCACTGTTAGGCATACTAAACTTTCCCTACATCCATCCTGCTCCCTTTTTTGCCTGGTTGAAGGATCCATAATGCATGTTGAGTACCCTCTATCTCACGGTTGGCGGATCTCTCCTAGACGATAACAAACACGGCTTAAAATACGAGAAAGCAATGTCTGGTGGCTGGATGCTCCTGTTTAAAAACATTCTTGTACAACCAACCAACGAACAACCCTTTTTTGGCTTTGCCATGCCAACACGGGACTCACTTTCTTCCTCCACGACAGACATGTTCCCGCTTTTCTCTCTGTTCACTTATTCCGCTACGTACGTGCGGCTTTTCATAAGAAGTGGATGGTAATGTTAGCATTGGACATGAGTAGCACCACAATACGTTTAACTAAAAAGTCGTCGAGTCGACCATCTTAAACATGAAGAAATACGTGAAGTAAAAGGAGAAAATTTAATATCATGTCTTTGTTCATTTGTTATAAAAGCGTATAACATAATAGATGCTAATAACACATATAGAAATAAATTTTAAAATCAGCCAAACATTCTCAACACTTCTACTTATCCGACAAAGTCAGAGAGATGTAGGAAGTACATATACATTTTATTCAACACGTACTCCATGTTTTTGCCTTGATTGAATTTGTTCACTCTTGAGGAAACTCTACAGAATTTGCAAGCTTTCTCCTTTTCCCAGGTCTGATGCTAAGAAAATAAAGATTTTGCAAACCTGAAAACAACTTTTGTAAACGTTTAACATACAACATTCACAAATCTTAAGAACATGTGCAAAAAATTGTAAGCGTAAAGGCAGATACGTGTGTATCCATGTAATAGGTACCTTTGCAAGTAATATACTTAAAAACGTTGTCGTCCTCACAGAATTAATTGGTTGAGTTGGGGGTTGCAAAAGTTCAAGAAACTTGACTTGGGTACCAAGAATTCTGCCACATTTTCTACCGCCATAACTTTACTTTTTAGTTATTTTTCATAAGTAACAAGATAAGTAATGAATCTCATAAGTAGTTTTTACCATTTTAGCAACTCGTAAATAAGAAAAAAAGCAGTGATGTGATGCTGACTGTTTTTGTATTAATTTTTTCTCTTCTCTTTTTCACACAGGATGTTATGGACCGCCAAGATGCTGGCAAACTCTCCTGCTACTTACGTCCAACCACAATCCTCTTAATAAGTCTTCTTCTCATGTTATGTATAACAATTGGTGGTTACTTACTTCATCATTTCTCCTCCATGTTTCTCCCTCCGAAAGACGATAGTGCGCTTTGCGGAACATTCAACGAGGCAGGGTCACGCCGCACTGCTACTGTTCCTCATTTCAACAACGACCGCATCTCTGACTCTGCGACGTCCTCAGGAGGACAGACAGGACTTTCAGCAATAGCCTCAACTATTATGAATGGCTCATCACCATCATCATCTTTCCCAACAAGTGAATTTGAACTGTTTGGCTCTGGCACTTCATCTTTGTCGGGCAACAGCCGTGATGCTGCTGGCAGTGGGGCTGCAGCAAATACTATCACTGGAGGAAGCAACTCTACTTGGGCTTTATTTTAGTGCCATGCTATAGTCTATTCATCATGATCTTTATCATCTCGTGTATGAGAGTGTTTGTGTGTGTGTTTTTGTAGTTTCTAGCAGATAGAAAGCCACAAGAACGGAATGGTTCAACCAAGCTTTCTTCACACGAAAAGTCCTTAAACTGTGTGCACTTTACATACTGAAATTTTATGCTCTTCTACTGCACTAAATGTAATATGAATTTAATACATATATCGTTGTACGTGTGTATATACTGTTATATATTGCTTTTTCTGTAATTTGTACGACTCTTTAAGGATGCTTCCCAGAAAATATATTGTTATATGTATGTAAACCATGTATGTGCGCCATTTGTTCCAAGAAAATTGAATGTGGCAAAAGGGAGTGCTAGCTAATAATAACTTAAAACCTTTTTACTTATAAAAATGTGTTCCAGCTACATATAAATAAGCTGTATTTTTTGGACGTTGATACGTCACGTTGACTTGACATATTATCTAAAAAAGGGAAATTACTAATATATATGTAAATTAGCATGTATTATTAAAACAAAAAAAACTCGTACAGGTTGCGAATGTGATAGTAAAGCAAGTTGTATTACATGCAAGATGATTGATCATTTTATGTCAACATCTCAACTTACAACAACAGAAATAATTAATGTTATTACTCTATAATCCATAAAATGTGGTTATATGTATATCATGTGGTAAAAATAATTACTATTTCTAACAGTAATAGTCTACCAGAGAAACTGGAAACCAGTATTTGAATTGCTAAAAAATCAGTCCAGCAGACTCTATACACGTACATACGTTTGTTAAAACGAACAATATGTGGAGATACACATTTTATTTACAATTCTTTGAATTAAACATGGTGATGTTTTCGGGAGTATTCTATGTATTTCCTCTAATGAATCTGACAATTAAAGGTTTCCTTCTAACTGAAATGTGCCGAACTACTTTAGACAGCACTTGAATTATATATTTAGAGAGACTACGTCAACCATGATATTTGTCCATTAGCTAATTAGTTGAAGATGAAAGTGCACATTGAGCAAACAAAGAAAATCTTTGGTTTCTCATCGTTTGTTGAAACACACTGGTTGTGGGTTACCGAACGAGCGAATACATACCTATTATACAAAAAATAACATATTGTTACTTTTGGCTTTTGTCCGCTATGAAAAGGAAACGAATTGTCTTAAAAAGGTACTATATGTATATAGACCTTTATGAAATATCTACATTTATTGTAAGTGTATTACCAAATGTCGTACAACATGTAAGTATGTTCATCACATTAAAATTTTACTATGAGTACCATACATCAAATATATTATACACTCTACTAAACGCTAATGTTTAACTTGCTAACTGTAGTGGTACTACTAACATATGAGACAAAATATATAACACACATATTTGTGTAGAGATTTAAGTGTTTAAGCAGTGCCACTAATTTTATGTGTACATAAAATATTCAGAGATATCAAAGAGAGTTTAGCATACATGATTCAGAAATGTTTATCTTGCACTCATATTAATGTGTCAGATTAAAGTCTACTTTTCTCAAAGTACTACTTACTTTGTGTAGTTCATTTAAAATGCTCAAAGTGCTCAGTGATTTGTGTCGTAACTTTTTAGATGGACATTTTCACCGCAACTGACTACCTTCTCCAATGTTTTTTTTTCAGAACTTCCTTTCCGCCATTTTAACTACTCGTCCGATGACATTCATTTTCATTTTCTACACAAGATTCATGTTGAACACAAGTTCTCGTCTCGATTTTAATGAAGGGAAACTACGAAATGTAATTTTAGTTTTAAGGTTTCTTGGGAGATTTGTCTAAAAATTTCAAGGATGAGAGACCCCGAAGTACATTTTAAGAGATTTCTCCACTGAATTCTTAAATTGTAAGTTGTTTGCAGCTGCAGCATATATTTATATGAGTATGAGTATCGTCACTGGTTTACGAATAAGCACATTGAAAAAAGTAAAAAAGTAAATTGGCCTTTTTCCACTTAAACAAAGTCCTTTTTCGTAAAACGAAATTTGAGTACACTATAATATCTAATTCATCAGCAATGAATTGTTTAAAAAAATCCTTGTTCCTAGATACCATGTCGAATCATGTAAAAGAGCTATGCATGCTGGCTGAGAGTGAGATCCATAAAACTTCAATTTAGTTTTCCTCAAACAACCTCTACACGAAATGAAGTTACAAAGAAATCTAATTTGTGAAAATTGTCAGAAATTGTGTCCTTCTCCCAAAACATTGTCACAATCAGAATTGGTACTTGGTATGCTAGTTGAAATGCATTCCGTTCGCTAGTTCATTCTATATGTATAATTTGTTATTCTAAACTGATGGATAAACTGTTCCATTTTAAATTCAAGATGAGGACTAAATTCAACTATTCATTAAACATGCATGCAATTTTCAGTCTATCTTGTTTGACAATAATGTCCATCTCAACTCAAATTTTACTTGAAACTTACTCAAAATAAAACCTCTTGGAATTTTATTCGTTAAAAGTGTGTGTAACGATATTATTGTAAAGTGCTTGTAATAACACTGTACCGTCAAACGAAAAATGAATGAGTCTTTTCCACTTGCATTACGAAAATAATATTTTTAAGGTCCAAAAGAATATCGTACTCATTGCAAAGAAACTCTGTGCTTCTCTATTTAGTTTGAATCAACTACGAGAAAATAAGAGGCTGTAGTGACGTCACAGAACAACTATAAAAGGGAGAAGGTATACTATTTTTGTAAAGATCCCTGCCATTATACACAGAAACCAATTTGAAGCGCACAGTCACATAAAAAGAATGTATTAGCCATTTTCCCCAGAAACCACCAAGTCGAATGAATTCCTGGAGATAATAACCATGCCTCCTTGGGCTGTATTTGGTGTTGGATAGCAAAATATAAGCCATGAGCTGACAAACCTGTCTCATATAAAGTTCATTACAATGCCCCATGTTTTCCTTGTGGCAATTATTACTTGAAACTTGGATAGCGTAATATCTAAGAAAACATCATCTCAATCTGTTACAAAGTTCGAAACTAGGATTTCTGATAAAATGCTACCAAATTCACTTCCAGTTTAAAAGAAAGTGCCTTCTGGTAATTTTTATATACTATGGTAAAAAAAAATATAAAGTTTATCCAGCGAATTAGTAAGCTAGAATGGCTTGTGTGAAAGGGCTTTCACCTGTGCTCGAAAATTAAATTAACGTGGTTCAGTCATCCTTCTCCAAGACAACAAGACGACATGTAGTAATCAGTTTAAAATGTGAAAATTTAAAAGCTTCCTGTACATTTCCGTCATAAGAATACATCGAAATATTCTTGTCAAGTTGTACGATATGTAGTTCAAGGTAAGGATGTAATTGGGTCAGTGTATTATGTTACCTGCCTAAAATAATGTACTAATATGACAAGTATTTTTTTGCAAATAATTCAAAAAGGTTAAATATAGATTTGACAAAAGGTTATGGTTATACAGCTTCGTACTTGTAAATTATAAACTTTCCCTTATTGTTAATTTCTTTCTCATTTTAATCTATTTTTCTTTTTAATTATACTCCGTACAGCCGAAGCTCAAGTTACTATGCTACGTTGCCGGACTCCCAATTTTCTTCTAATGAAGTTGGATTGATGTGGACGCAACCACATTTTGTATTATCATTAATATTTCTATGAAAGTAATTTTGTGATGCGAGCTATAAAGAAGCAAATACGAGGATCAGTTTCAATATGACATGTTTTGTGTTGCATCGTTACAAGGGCGAAATAATTTCCATCAACAACTTTGCCACAGTGACTACGAACATCAAATAAAGATTATAAAAAAGTCCACCCTTTCTTCCACACAATCCATGCATAATATCCATAAAATACATTCTACTACATGCGGTTCTGGACTAATAGTCTAGTTTAACATAATAGTAATTTTTGCTCTTTGATATTTTAGGCATAATGATACTTTCTCATAGTTTGTGAAATGATTACAGATATAAGCCATTTTATCGCATGATGTTTCACCAACCCTCCATAATATCCTCACATCATTTTGCACTTCACCGCATTTGGAGTAAACAAAAAACTTTGTTTTTGTATAGCTCAGTATTGGAACAGCTAGCTGCTATATTAAGCAGAACATGCTCAACCATCTATTATATTCACAAATTCACAATGACATTGGAAAGTCCATTTGACGACATATCATTCATTACATCTAGTATTCATTACGACGTTGTTGCATCTACTGTCACAGAATTTGTATAAAACAAAAATAACGTCACGCCGCGCCATACCACTTGAATTTTGAATGACTGGTGTGGCTAATTACTGTTTGCAAGCAGAAAATCCTAATTGAAGACCCAAAAAGCATCATTAAATTGATATGAGTAGTTGCATTCCTCTGTGAGTTAGCTGAAAGATGAATTTCATAGTGTTTTTTCGAAACACTAATTCATAATACAAAAACTGCGTAGGCATTATATAGAATCCATTTTATATACACACCAACAACAGCAACAACATATTATTTAAACGAATGGTTTTGGCATATGGCATGTTCAAAATATATAAAGAAGTTATTAAGATGCCTGGTTTCTCAAGATAAAGATATCTTCAGATGATGACAAAAGCTTCTAGTGAGAGCACGACCATGTCCTGCATTTGTCTTCTTGTGAGCCTCCTCGGTCTCATGAGAGATAACGAGTCGACACACAAGAAAGTGAACGTCAAGCAGCAGACACACAACTTCCACGCTACTTCTTTGGGCTCATGTTCACTCTATACGACACCACCCATGTAATCAGAGACGATAAACTGATTGTCTGATGCCAAAGGATCTTATAAAGTTGGGGTTTGTGGAATATGAAATTGTTTCAGGACTTCATCATCACTTTCATAAAAATAATATAATAAAAAATATGCTTTTGGCCAAATACACACTACCAGACCAACGACGACAACAAGGCGCATCATCATATCATATATAGTATTCAGCTGGAACATTTATGTTGTATATTGCATACCGTAATGTGTAAGTAAAGACCATCGACCATAGTGATTCCATTTGTTTTTCAGTCACCACGCCACACAATCCTTGCTCAACGCGTCGCGTCGTTACTCTATTTTTCTTCCATAACGTAACACCGAGTAGACATGTTATTATTTAGAATGATAGGCACTAATTTGGCCACTAGCAACATTGCCATTAAACAGAGTTAAGAAGAGGAAGTCCGTAGGCCATACGCGTGTATCGTATCGTAGTGAGATGAAAGTTGTTCAGAAATGTAAAAGACGCATCTTTGCGACCTACCAAATTAAGACATGTTTGCATTGCAGTGATCTGAACTGAACACTTAAGTTCTTAGTTCTGGTATAAAATTGAAATAACCATGGAAAATACATCGTCATCATTAGACTTCTATTACTTGACTTCCCATTTTGTAATTGAAATCCACGTTATGTTGATGGCCTTGGTATCACTTTTAACCGTCAGTCTTCCGTTTTCTTGTGATGTTATGGAGACAATGTGAATCTGATGAGAGGAAGTAGACCGAATTGCTGGTGCAAAAGTTTGCAGAGAGCCATTTGAAAGATCCTTGACAAGGATTTTATGATGCTTCATAGTGTTTACAACTTTACTCAACCGCAACCATGTCTTAATAAAACAGGATGTATTCAGGAACTTCTACGTGTGTTCACCGTTCACCTACTAAAAACTATGAATTTAGTTTAGTTTAGAACTTTATTTGGCAGCATAATTAAAAACTACTAGCATTTGTAATAGCAACAACGTGTATGAAGTTTTTAATTAGTTTTCAAAACTTATATCAATTTAAGTCACAAGTTAAGAGCTTTCGGCTTCAAGCCTGGCATATTCATAGCTAAGAACAGTTATTATTTGTTTAAATACCTGAATCTATTTGAACAACACTTTTAGCCGAGCATTGATACGAAATTTTTGAAAATGGCAGATTTTTATGAATGGATGATAATGTCAAATTATTTAAATAGTCCATGAAGATAGCTATGTCAACATTTTGCCTATAGAACAAAGCATATCTCCAACCAAACTAGCAATAATTCATTTTATTCTTCGTTTTCTCCAATAAAAAGTCGTGCGTGTCTTCCATTCACGAATTTTAAAATCGTCAAACAGCAACCGGATAACGGCGAACTTCATCATACCTTAATATGTTTGAAACATTGATCTAAATATCTTGACCTTGAGATATCTAGTATGCCGTCGTGAATATAGTAACATACACCAGAATTTGTTGCATTAGTTACCATGTTTAGATATGAATACACACTGAATTGGTGCAATAATGCTTTCCCCGATGACCCAGAGTCACCATAATATTTTTTGCATGTTTTTTTAACGCACTGATACACACAGAATATATTAATAGGTCATAAAGTTTACAAAAAAATTACAAGAAAAATTATTTAACGATTTTATTTTGAATTTTTCGAAAGTAATTTACAAGGATTGAGACACATAAACAGGGCTTTCGCATGAATGAATCCAAGTTTTGTCTTCGAGTGCAAGCTAATTTAATTAAGTTTAATTTCTAGAAACAAATAAAATCTAACATGTGTCTTCATCTAAAAACATGGTATAAAATTTACGACAAAGGGATATTCCGATTTTTATATGAAACTTAATAGCTATTAGGTTTTTTGATAGGCCATTTAAGAGCCGAAACTCTACACTGCATGAAGACCAAAAGGTTATCAAAATCCAATTCCCCACTCGAAAACGTTGTTATTCCCTTTTCACTCAAGAGACCAACAACACGTCACAAGTGTGTGGTGCGTGAACCAACCTCATTAAAAATATGACTTGATGTCCTTAGAACGAATTCTCAATAATTCACCTTGAGGTCATAAATAAAATATAGTAAAACGTAAAAGTAATATTATACTTTGTGGCATTAGCGTATTTTTCATCCTAACAAGAGGAGGACCTAGGATTCTCTACGTTTCATTAACATGCAATGGCAAATTATTATATATTTCAAATTCATAAGTTTTGATTTATATCCATATTCAAACACTACACCTAACATATTCATAGAGGCCGTGATCCGCTAGAAAATATTATTGAGCTTTGCAAATATCCTTCTCCTAATTTATGAGGAAATATGAAGCACGACTCTACTAAACATAACATACGTCTAGAAATATTGCTTGTACTATTTCTCTAATAAATTTAAAAGAATCTGTGGTATATTTTATATTTCTCCCATCATCCACACAAGCCGTCATTTTAATAAAAGACAAGCAATGAAAATAAGAGCACATTGAAGATCTATAAATAGGTTTTGTACTCACGAACACAACGTATTATCACTCCTCTCATTTCTTTTTCGTCTTGAGTCTCCTCGTACCCCGTTGTTATGAGGAGTTCCTTCACATGGTTATAAATACATCCACAATCCAAACACACACAAACCTCAGCCTGTACATTGCATGATTTCACCTACTCAAGAATGCTATGAGCACAATTTTACTAAAGCATTCATATCAATCAATCAATAACAATATAAATGAGTACTGAATCCACTTCTCTGAAGTTCTTTTTCTGAATACATGTGTCTG
>JAQFZG010000136.1:0-48273 GCA_034695465.1 Entomobrya nicoleti
TCATCAAGGTACGATCCTGTCATTGGAATTCCTTGTATGATCTTATCCATGCACTCTTGAAAAATTGCTGGACTGGAAGCAATGCCTGATGGCAAAACGTTGAATCTGTACAAACCTCTGTGTGTATTTATGACTAGGAACTTCTTGGAGTCATCCACTTCGATTTGGTGCCTTGCATCAGTTCCATCACGTTTCGAAAACTTGTTTCCTCCAGCAACACCGTTTAATAATTCTTCTGGGCTGGCCAAGAGATATTGATTTATTCAAAGTTGATTGTTGATGGTATTTTTAAAATCGCCTGTTATCCTCACTTTTCCATTAGGCTTTGGAACAACTAATAGTAGCGATGCCCACTCGCTGTGGTCCACCCTTTCGATATGTCCAATCTGCTCCATTTTCACGAGCTTTGCGTCAACCTTATCTTTCAAGGCATATGGGATGGGTCTATCTTTCAGGAATCTTGGAATGGCGTTTCCTGCAATATAATCTTTGCCTTGAAATTTGTGATTCTTCCTGATGGGGCGGAAAAAACGTCATCATATTCCTTTAATAACTGCTCCAACAAAGTGTTAATTTGACTGCATTCAGTCTCGGATGATACTTCATTAATTTGTGAGATGACTTCTTGCCCAATAATCAGATCGCGGCCAAAAATTGCAGAGCCTTCCACTACTGGAATTTTATTTTCCGACCCTTAAACTCAATATTTACTTGTAGCATTACAAACGGTTCAAAAATCTCGTTTTGATACGTCTTGAACTTCATGTCAGAACGTGTCTGATCTTTCCAGAACTCTACATTCAGAACACTCTTCTGGCATCCTGTGTCAAATTCCCACTCGTGAGGAACACCATCAATCTTTGTTTTGATGTTGACAATGTTGTCATCATCTTTTTTGTGGAAATGGATAGCTGCAACAGTCTTCGTTAAAAAAATTCTATTTACTTTTTCTTTCTTGTTGTTGTCAGCACGGCATTTACTTGCAAATCGTCCTTTCCTTCCACACTCCTAACAATCGACAGATTTGTGGGAACAGCTGTTGCTGTTGTGCTTCTTGGAGCCACATCTTCCACAATCTTCTTTCCCGTCTTGGCTGCTGTTGAAACTGGCGTTCTTGATGAACTTTTTCTTCTTATAGCTAGTAGCCTTGTGTACCACCAGCTCTCTTGGTGGATGGCCTTCTGTGACTACTGAGGTGCTGGCGTCCGCTGATTCTTGTGCTTGTGCTGTTTTGATGGCTTCGTCTTAGGTCAAAACATAATCCTTCTGGAAAAACTGATTTTGTGCCTTCTCATTGGACAGTCCAAATAACAGATGATCACGGATTCGTATTTCCAGCTCAGTCATTGCTGTTGATGTTACAACAGCAACAAGTTACAGTTTTGTGCCATTTTCTTCAATTCAGCTACAAACTGTGAAACGGTCTCTCCTGTTTTCTGCTTTCTTCCTGTGAACTTATAACGTTCCAGTAGAGCTTTGGGGGTTGGCTGAAAGTGGTTTGTTAACGTAGCCTTCAGCTCTGTCAACGGCTTCTTATCAGGTTTATTTGCTGACAGTATTGATGGGAGCGTCGACAACGTAGATAACCCAATTGACGATAACAGAATTGCTCTACACTTTGAAACTGTACTCGGGTCTGAAAGTGGGCCTGCTGCCACACTACAATGTCATCCAAACCTGGATTGAAAACTGATAAATTACCCACTGAAGGCATTTTTCACTTTTTATAACTTTCTAAAATTACAAAGATATCCCATCCTCGTCGCCAAATAATTATGTTATGTGTGTGCGTTCAATAATGCCTGACAAACGGAAGGCTTCTTTCATTAACAACATACAACATAAATGTGTCTTTATTTCATATAAAGTAAAGGTAAAGTACATGGGATTTATGTAATGTACATCAGTGGTAACTCAGGAGAGTTGGGTCTTGCTACCTAGCCGGACTACAATCGAATGAGCTCTTTTGCTAAAGCAAAACCTCTCTTGCTAGCTTACCTCCTGTTGCCTGGCTTCTGCGTGGCGTACTTGACTATGACTTACCTTGAACTAGCTTAACTTATTACATTTTATATATTTGGGTAGTTATTCAAATACACCACAAAATTGTTTTAGCTTTCGAATACTGTAACTTTATAGCAGAGTATTTCTGCATGTTAAAATACCAACCAATTTCTGCATAAATACCACTTACCACTTACTGAAAATACCAGGAAATAAAATCTTGCAAAATGCTTTTATTTCGAATGCAAAATTTATTGTCTAGATATATTTTACTCAGATACTCCATATCTCTATTAATCTCTTCTTCAGCGTCCACGTAAACTATTTTCCTGCTTCAATTAGTCAATTCGTTTCTAAATGCATTATCAAAGTTGTCATGAAAAATTCATAATTTAATTCGAGGTAATGGAATAGAATTATTTGTGATGTTAAGTTCATGTAATAAACACACAGTCCCGTGTTTCTCGACTGAATCATGTGAAACGTAAATTATGCGATCTAAGCTCATTTCAATAACCAACGAATTGAACGAGTATTTTGACTGAATATCTAAAGTTGTATTTTCATTTCTTTGAAACATTTCTGAAAACTTTGGATTTGACCCTTTATCCAATATTCTTTAAACCATTGTTGAAAAAAGATTTAATCTAATCTGATTTCGATCTGGACAAATCATCAGTCGTATTCATTGACCCAATTCTATTGCTGCTCAAAAGAATATCATAAAAGCTGATTAAACTAGATTCATATTTTAGTGCAGTTACTATTTTATCTCTATGTCTTTATATGACCTAAATAAATTTCTAGGCATTTAGGTCATAATTGAACCATATTAAGTACTTATAGTTCTAAGATATTTAAAGCACAACTAAAAGTGTAATAGGTTATGGCTTTGTTTGTCAACCAAAATATTATCTAGATAAAATTCGTGTATTGATGTAAACCATAAACTATCAAATTAAACCTACAAAGTGCTCAGAACTGTGTTTTATCTGTATTATCAGAAATCGCTTTCCTCATTGAAAATCTTGCCAAAATATTCACCAAATGTCAGCATTTATCTAACATAAGCTACATTATCATAATTACGTACCCATGCTAAACATGCATACTAATGATTTAATTGTGTTACAAATTGAACGTCTTGTTTGTTTTGCTTTCCAGCGTCCAGAACCGTGTAATTAAATTGGTCAATCGTCTGTTCCTAATTATTATTTATAGCAACACCTTCATACGTTCGTGTATGGTAGTCGTATAAACGAAGGAGATTAATGAAAGGAATTCTTATCTTTTATATACTGAGACAGGTGTATTCAATTGCCACAGGTTGGTCAACTGGAACAGCCATATGCTTTATTGCGATATAGGAAACTTGTGTTCCACAAAACTATTTTTCCCAAACTACGAAGTCATGAGTATAAACGTTGAAAACTATAATTTATTAAGCGATCTTGACGAGTTCAAACGAATTTCAGTTTTAACTGACATTTTTAAACAAACATTTATTATACGACACACTTGCAATTTATTACAGTACACCCAATTTTGTTGGTCAAGAGCTTGGTGCATTCTTTAGTATTTCTTCTCTTGGGTGGAATTGTTTTCGTAATTTTTCAAGTTGCAAATGGAAACGATCATGCAACACTTAACATCAGAGTTTTGTCACTTAATCTTGTAACCCCGAACACTAAAACAAGCGCTTCTTGAGATTCAATCTTGACTTCATACATCCTAACGTTTTTTTATTATCGGTTTTATCGCAATGCTAGCAATGTTGTGTACTGTTGGTGATCTACCAAAATTGCTAAACCAGTGGATTAAATATTTTTACTAGTTTGGGTTAACATTTTTCAAAGATAAGACTTTATTTCCTGATTTTTATAAAGTTCACCGAAAAGTCATTCGATTAATTAGTTAGATTTTTTGTGGCATTCGTTGTTTTTAATGCACTTGCATATTACTACATTTCATCAAATTGCTTCTTACCAAACAAAGAATGCACTTCAATTGATCTTAAAAATTCTTTGGTAATATCCCTTATCGATTCTTTCGTAACATTTGTGCTTAAGATCGTGTTTTGTGTAATTGACGTACTAACAATAATTGTCATCCTAGCCTTTTGTCAGCTTAACGATGCTATTTGAAGTTCCATGAATAAGAACTCGATTACCTTAATATCAATATTTGTCATGATTTTATTTGTGCGAAAGCAATATAAATCGGTGAACCGGGTTTGCGGACCTGCACTTTTAGTTTTTACGAGATTCCTGTTTACTACTTCAATAGCCAATTGGATATTTCTTCTGTGGCTTTACAAGGAACTCGTTGCTCTTTTTACAGTCCATTCTACACTGGAACTTTCTTTTATTCAATGAGTTTTTTTCATTTTTTATAGTTACAGAGTTAAATATTAGGGTGCGCGAAGAAGAAAATAAAATAATCTCAACTGCTATGGATACCTGTCAACATCGATGCTTATCAGCGATGACAGAATTGAGGTATCTGAAACCTCTAATTATTTCAATAATTCATAAGTTCACATTTTTAAACAGACGTTTTTTGGTTTTAGAGAGATATTCTAGTGAGTTTATTAACAAGCCGGTCATAAACGTTTACTTTTTGTGGATTACTTGATTTCAAACGAGGTCATTTAGTATATATAGTGCCATGTGTATAGAACTGCCACATATTAGTGAACTGAAACATTCGAAGGCAATATTGCGAACGAGAAATTCCGGTTTGCATAAAACCGATTCCCCAATGTCGACCTTACATGTTGACAAAGTGGTTGTGGACAATATGACGTAGAATCATATAAACTATATGCTTAAAAAATATCGTAATAAATTAGTATCGTCATAAAACAATACTAAACTTGTTTGTTTTATTTGACAATATTGAAGTCATTAAAATAATTCATTGAACACCTGCTCTTAATCGTAATTATTGTTTTCCATTAATTGTTGGTCAGTCTTACCTGTAATATTCATATTATTCAATATTTGTTCAAATATTGAAATAAGTTTAGAAGTGACGATATATTCGTGTCATTCGTCGTTGTGTATTCAACTGCTGCAATTTTATTAACTGAAACACTCGAAGATATATTTTGATTTAAAACGATTTGATTTTCATAAGATTTTCGCGAGATCCCCAAGTCACAGATATCAAGTAATCTAACTGTGCTTTAAAAAAATTCTATTTTGACTGACATATTCAAAAAATACCTTTGTTATACATCGCAGTATTGGTGTTACACCAATTCAGTTTCTCGTGACGTTATAAATTGCGCGGTGACGAGATTTTGAAATAGCCCTGGTGGCCATGTTGAACGAAAATTTCTGAGATTGCCCTGAAGCCGTAAAATTGCCCTGAAGCTCCAAAATTGCCCTGAAATCTTAAAACCCAAATAGCCCTTAAATCTCTGAAACTTCTAAATTGCCTTAAAGCCCTGAAATGGCCCTGGTGGCCATGCTTAGCGAGTTTTCCTGAAATCCTCCAATTGCCCTGAAAGTGTTTGAAATTGCCCGATGACGCCGTCACCGAGTCAAAAAGAATTCGAACGTACGCAGCTTCTTACTGTGCATCAAATTTTGAACGACAATAACCTCTTTTACTACAAGTTTACAATCTCGAACATGTCTTGGCAATTTATATACTCTTTCATATTACAAATATTTTTCTTAAATGGAATCGTTTCTATAATTTTCATGTTACAAATGGAAACGTTCATATCACACATTTCATAAGAACTTCGTTACTCACTCATGTTCCCTAGAAAACGAGACTTAAACTAAATCCACTTTTGCAAATTCAATACTAGTTACATAAATCCATATGCTTTTGATAAATGGCTTCTTCTATGGTTTTCACTGTTGTAGATCTAGCTAAACTGCTAAATTGATGATTGTACTACTAAACTACTACTTAACTACGGGTGAGATGCACAACACCTCCTATGGGGAAGAGAAAGGCTAAGAAATCCTTAACGGGTATGGTTACGAAAACGGTTCCGATACATTTTAAATGGAGCCCATAGGACGGCCTTACGCTTTCGTAGGTACTAGACCTGGTTGTGCATATCTTCACAAGTTTGCGTTAACATTGTCAACGAATAAAACATTTTCCCCCTGAATTTCGCTAAATTTCACCGTAGCGTCATTAGGTCACATATATTTGGTGTAGCGTTCACTTTCTTGAACGTAATTATATATGATTATATTTCATCAAATTGCTTTCTACCACCACAGCATGCACAGGTATTGATTTGAAAGTGTCGTGGGTAATATTCATTTTAGATTCTTTCGTTGCATTCGTGTTTATCATGGTGTTCTGTTCAACTGTCGTATTAATGCAAATCGTGATCGTAGCATTTTTTCAACTTACATTTCATTAAAATTACCTTGAATAAAAAGACTGAGTCTAAAATCTATGCTAACGATGATTTTATATGTGCGAAGGCAATACAAACAAGTCAACCTTGTGTTTGGGCCCGAATTTTTAGTTTTAATGGGATTTCTATTTATAGCAATATAGTCTTTGATGCAATTTTTTCTTTTTTCTAATCCCGGAGTTATTTGTTAGTAAAAAAGAAAATAAAGTACTTAGAATTGTGAGAGATATTAGTCATTATCAAATTTTATCACAGACGGAAAAAATTGGGGTATTTGCTTGCAGAAACTTGAATTCATAAATTAATGTTTTAAGTTTTTTAATTACTCATATTTTATAGACATATTTGTTGGCTTAATAAAAAGCTGACCATCAAAGTTTTGTGCTTGATTTTTAACGGGTCGTTTTAATACCAGTAATTATTTAGATTGTGAACTTAATTCTTTACGCATAACTACTAGTGCCTGAATACCACATTTAGGAATACGAAGTTGATAGGTTGACGCGGGTCACAATAGGGACAAAAAACGTATCAACTCTGTGGAAAAGATTATGTAACTACAACCATTATAGTATCTATGTGTTGAACCTTCTATAGGTAATTTAGTACAACTGAACGGCATCTTAGTTGGTATTTTTTCTAGTAAAAAATATATTCTTCTTCTACTTGCAGATTAGTGACGAATATTTTGGTACAGTACTTACAATAATATCTGTTTAATCTTTTTCAATCCAATCCATTTGAGAAATAGTCTACAAAAGGTCATTTTATAGTGTTCGTAATGAATAATATTCATATAACATGAGCGAATCTTCCTTTTTACTGGATGGATGTAAATATATAAGGCCTGTCCGGTATCTTCTCATACATTTTTGAAGTGTCGATATTTAGTAATGTAAAGAGTCTTTTCGTAAAAGTTTTGCATGAGCACAATCTACATAATCTGTAGTCTCAAAATCATATGAGGTGAGAATCGTGAAGTTTTACAAGTCGAAGAAAATCACCAGCAATTAAGTACTTTAAAGTTGTACTTTTTTCTGGAGTAAAAAAATAGCAAACACATTTTCGTTATTATGTTTTCACAATGACACTGGTAAAATTGATCAAAAACCTAATAATGTAAAATGATCAGCACATCTTGTAGTACAAGAAACACTAGTCATTCTAAAAATATGTGTTGATATACTACAACACGGAAGATCAAACCCAAACCCACCTGGTATTGGGTGACCAACGCGTTTGATGGCACATAGTTGCCGCATAGGTCGTCGATAAAACAAAAACGCGACACTAAACTGACGTAAAAAATCAGCCCTTTATGTTAGTTGCCATCACTGTATGGACAAACTCATTTAACGAAGGGGAGTTGTGAAAGAACTCTACTGAAAGATATGAACCCCAAAAAATACTGTCTTAGCAAAAACTTAAAATATGTGTATATTTTAAAATCTATAAAAAATAAGATTTTATCTACATCAAAGAGTGATATTGGTCATGTTTGAAAGCTTAGATGTCAGAGAACTTAATAAGCTTGAAATCTTTTAAAATCTTCTTTTATTTTGTTCAAACGATGACAACTCAGAAAAACGATGTTTTAAAAAGCAGAAAAAACGTCATTATATAATGATATTTAAAGAGGTAATAAAAGTTTAAAAACCGGGCTGTAATGAACCAGACTTGTGTAATTTATATAGTAAAATTTATGCAGTTTTTAAATATTCCAAGACATGAGAACAAAACCTATATGGTTAAATGAAATTGACAATCCAAAAATGTATGAGAAGATACCGGACAGGCCTTATTTGGTTTGCAATTCACTAGTTTAATTTAGATAACATTGCATAACTAAAAATTTGTAAAACTTAAAAAAAAATATTTAATTTAATTTATAAGTTCACTTATAATTTTATTTTATTTCAATCAATCATTTATTATTTGATTAGTCAAAATTAAACAAAATTGTTTTTTTTCTTCGCGTTGGCTCCAAATCTTGTTTTAAAGTTGTCAGTTGTATTGTGTGTGTTTTTTTCTGGCTTAAATAAAACTAAACTAAAACTAATGCTTATTCGATATTTGTCGTCTGATGTTTGGGGGACATATAGTTATAGGTGTCCAATTGCACTTTTCATCAAGTTTTATATCTCGTTTTGTTGTTCAAATTTGTAGTTCCATTCTTAGCTCAATAAAATGGGCTTTTGTGGTAAAAAATCGTACTGCAAGATGTCGTCACTTGCTTTAAGGCCGAAGTAGAGTAAAAGTATAACTGACATAATGAAAACCAATATACATACCACAAAAATTAATTACTCGAATCAAACAATCACATTTGTGATACGCATATATTTACCATCTTTGTTTCCTCAAAAATTTAAAAAACCGTGAAAATGCCTAAATGCATGTGAACAAGTATGGATATCAATAATACGTACAGCATTTTTGATAAACGCATAATTTTGGAGTTCACATATTTATTTTTAATGTCAGAAAATATAATACTTACAAATTGTTATGACAATCTCTGTAGTAATGAACAAAATAAAATTGTTTGGTTTACTTATTTACTGTAGAAACAAATAAGTGCAAAGCCTTGATATTTTCGTAAAGAGTGTTTTAGCAAATGCATAAATTTTTTTGAGAAATTATGTAATTTTTCTCAGAAATGTTGACATGGGAGCTTGGGAATTTGGTTTATTAATTTTATATTCTCGATATGAAAGTTAAACTTGTGAGCTACTGTTATTCGATGAACCACAATTGCAACATAAGTATTATAGGAAAGCTAAACAAGCTAACATATTGTGGGATTCACTTAAGTCAAGCTAAACATGTCCATGACATGCGGATCAGAAACTTAAAATCTGTAGTTTTGGAGAAGTCCAAATTGTTAAAATAAATCACTTTAATACATTCAAAAATGGGAAACAATAATTTGTGAGGACAGTATGCAATGCAAACGATTAATTTCCAATTTGAGCTATTTCGGGATTAGAAAAAGAAAAGGGCAAATGTTATGGAACCAAGACGTTGCAAGATATTTTGTGTAGCATTAATTGAAAACAGTCAAGAGTGTACGTTTTAGCTGAAATTTCTAAAAAAAAATCCCCACTGAACTCCCAAATTTTATTTAGAACTTTACTTCGGCTATTAAAAGTGTGGTTTAGGGGTATTTACAAATATCATTGCAAATCTCTCTTACTTACGATTAGTATTTCAGTTTTGCTGACGCATATGTTTCAGCCCGTGTAGATTAAGCTAAGCTATTTTCGAAGACGTTTGCGTATAAGTGTCATAGATATTAGAATCAAGAATCATAAATATTACTATATTATCTCGTTTGAAATCTTCGTGGTTTTTAAAGATTTTCGAGAAATTTCTCCTGTGTTGTAATACTTATTTGCGTAGCTAAAAATGGGTACATCCGAATGTTTTTAGTTAGCTTTAGTTTTTTCAAAAAATCCTGAAATCGGAAAAATATATTTTTGAAAAATTCTGCACTGGCATTTTGGGGGCTACCTTTACTCTCAGATGTTTTTGATTTACAACAACCAATATGTTTTCGAAATTTCCAAAGAGTGTTCTTTTTAATGATATGTCAAGTGTGCAATTTAAATCCTGCTTTATAAAGTCATGACAATTTAAAGAAAGCATGTCCAGCGAAACGAGTTGCGTAAAATTTGTACAGGCCTTGTGCCCACCAGAGACGAGTCTATAATATGTATGAAACACCTCTTGTAGTGTTACCTCTTGTCGAATTTTTTCTAGTCGAAACGAAAACAACCATTTAACTAGTCGAAAACAAGTAGACGAAACCCGGCTTGCAGAAATTAATCAGTCGAAATATTTTAGAAGAATATCACACAAATTTGCAATTATCTCATTAGTTAAGATGTAGCCATATATATTACTTAAGTTTTTATTCTTTACTACTGCAAGTTTTAACTTTTTCGTAATGATATTAATAACAGCTCATTCGAATGCAGTGACGTGGCAAGAGTGTGGCTTCCTCAATTCCTTTGTATTTTTATACTACAAGCTGGTTTGTACATGTTGACCTGTTTTTGCACAGATAATATATAACACTTCATTTTCAATGATATACATAGACATATTTTGGTACTCCAACTTCGAACGATGAATCATTTTTCGTTTTTGGGAATTGGAATCTGGGAATCATATCAAGAACTGGAGATGAAGTTTCATCAGAGTCCATGGTTAAGTAAAACTGTTGTGCACTACTGCATGAATGCTATTGAGAAAAAATTAAACGATGAGACTATTTTTTTGTCATAACGACATTTGAACATTTGAGTATTCAGAAAAATTTCGACAAATGCAAATTCGACTAGTAAATCACACTAAGCCATATTCGACAAATAGAAATTGGACAAGAAATTGGTTTTCGACAAGCAGATTTCGACTATAGTTCATCGACAAGAGGTAACACTCCAAGAGGCGTTTCTGACATATTATCGGGACCCCCAGAGACTACATAAAAGCTTGAACTTGTGGTACTGTAGGTTTTTGATAGTGCCCTATCTAACTAGCATAAAACAAAAGAACTCGGCGAGATGAAATTTTTTACCTGGTCCCGGGTCAAAAAACATACTATATATTTATTATCCGCAACAATTTATTTTAAAAGCCGATGTTTTTCAAAGGACAGTATTAAAATTAAATAATGTAATTAATGCAGTTTTAATATGACGCTATACTGATTGTGTCAGTATGGTTTTCCATTGAGCCGACAGAATGATATCTCTTTTTAAGCTTTGCGATAACTAGTTGCCCATTTTTCCGCTCTAAACACAAAACATTGCCCAAAAATATACATTTGTATGCATGCCATATGTAAAAAATAAAATAAAATGTTCATTATGAGTTCAAACTATCGCAAATAATTTTACTTACTTAATATTAACTTATAAATCAATCAATCATGGCATAACAAATCATTTTTACTTGAATCTTTAATGGTGGATTTTTGTGGTCATCAAATTATAACTTTAATGTTGGAATTTCACCAAAATCAATTTATTAAAAGATTGAAATTGACAGTAACAAACTTATCATTTATTGCTCACTAGACTCATCTGAAATTTAAGTTCAAAATAGTAGCTAGATTAAAATATTTCAGCTGACAGCAAAATATAAACTCGTGCAAAATTCAAGTTTAAATATGTTTAAAAATCTGACCAACACATATTTAAAGAATAGCATACATAAATGTAATCTCCTGGATTAGACTAGGGGCTGTAAAACGGGTCACTAGCAAATGTCAGAAAGGCTTTTTGTACCTGGAAAATTTGCCGAAAAATACTAGCAGAAAAGCATCTTGCCGAATTGAAAAAATACAATTTTATGTCGAAAAGCATCTTGCCAAAATTTATTAACAGAAAGTTACAGTTACATTTATAATTTTACTTTAACTTAAATCTTTTACAACAAGTTTCAATAGTTGAATGGTGTAATAGGAGGTTTAATGGGAGACTTTCTGCTTCGGTGTTTTGTTATAGAAATAGTACTGAAGGTTTTGTCAAAAGAATTAATAGTATTGATATTTGTCACCGAAATAGTTGTTTGGAACTGGTAGAGATGTTTTCGTTGGGAAATTTATTGTAGCATACTCGCTTTATCAGAGTTACTAAAATGTTCTAAATGTATTAAGTTGAAGCCTGCTCCAAAGTGTATCACCATTTTTCATATTCTGACATATTCTTGCAGTGCAGGTTTATATTTTTACATCTTTAATACATAACATCATTTTACCCTTTGTCATACGTGTACAATTTGTTTTCATGTTGCAACTTCGACAGAAAAAATCGATTTGGTTTCCGGGAAATGGGATACTATTGAGAATAAATGACAATTTGGGAAATATTTACAGTACCCATGATGAAAATACGATGTTAAACGCTCTAATTCGTTTTGAAAAAACTGAGAACTACCATATTACTACACACACGTTCAATAAATTGAACAATTCAATGCTCAATCATATAGCAGACTATATTAATGCTTAACATATCATGAATATTATGCAAACCTAAATAATGTTAATTCGACAAAAGTCATTTCGGCTACGGTTTATGATTCGGCAGTAAACTTTTCGACATAAAAATACTTTTTCTGCTAGTATTTTTCGGCAACTTTCACAGATACAAAAAGCCTTTCTGGCATCTGCTCGGCTCCCCTGTAGAACAGCTCAGTGTTTTCGATGTCAGGATTATTTCCTGCGTCGAAATACTGACGGGTTGATGGGTAAGTAAAATCTATATTTATTAGCAACAGCTCATTTGACATTATCCCCAAAATTGTCTTCTTCTGCATATGAATTAAAATCGTATCAATGTTATTGTTTCTCCTTCTTACTCCAATTTATTTACTCGAACTAGTTCCAATTTAAAGCATTTCGACGACTTAATTTGATTGTTTTAAATTTAACGTTTTTACTATCACTAAAGCTCTAGTAAAAACCAATACAGTTTTTTATACAAAATAAGTATTTTGATTTTAAAAAATCGTTTTACTATACTACAAGATCCAAAACGTACAAGCGGTCCTCTAAAAATTGCTCTAAAAAAGGCAACAATCGTAGTGCATAGAGTTATGGCTATTAAGCGTAGAAGATACATCAAATACAGGATAACAGCTTGTTTTCCAAAGCTGAAGTACCCAATTTAAATAGGAATAAAATAAAATAGAAGATTGAACATAATCGAGCGAACTTATTTTATGCAAACCAAAATTTTAAAACGTTTTTTTAATCGCCATTGTAAAAAACTTTAGCGCTGTTGACCTTCTAACAAAGTAAAAATTATTATACGAAATAATTAAAGGTTTAAAGCTCACACGGAATTTTCTTGTGACTGACACATTATTTTTTTATTTTCTCAAGAACCCCACAAAGAAAATCTGTTTCAAGTATTAATTGTTCCCCCGAAATTTCGACAAATCTTCATGAAGGATCTAAGCGACATAACCAAATAATGTTTCCAACTAAGTAACAATCGAGCAGAATTGTTTTAGTTATATCATTAAGCTTGTACTTTTGAGTTATTCAAGTAGCTTGAGAATAAACTAAACTACATGTAGGGTTTCTATAGTTTGGTAATTAGTAATTACTCAATGATTTAATTTAAATTGTAGCTAAATATTTACTTAAATATTTAACATTCTCTTAGCCTGAATTGAATTCATGGAATAAACAAATAAAACATTCTTTTAATAGTTGAAGTTAGTTTCGAACGAAATTAAAACATGTTTAATCAAAATGTTTCACGGCGAAATGGCGTAACATAAGTTTTTAATTTACTCGAACATTTTCACGTTCAAGCTTGTTTCTCTTTAATAAATTTACTGTTTAAAAAACTGATTTTTTGGGATTGCTTGCTTGCTTTTAGGACTGTTTGAAAAAGTGCTATCATGGTTCTAAAAAGTACATTTTTGTCTCTTTTTATCACCAAACATTCGTTCAAAATAATTTTTCCGCACAGTTTGCACTAACTTTTTATCCTTATAATTTTTGCTGTAATTTACGTCATTACTTCTTTCCAATTCAGCCAAAGAAATCCAGGGGACTTGAGTATTTTTGTTGACATTATTTCCTTTGTGAGCATATGAACGTACATGAAATATTGGCTAGTAAAACATTACTAGTATCTGTTTACTAATGGAAATCGAAAATTAATTTGTTATTCTTTCAAGCATTTAAGTTATATATCCATCTCTTCGTCAATGAAATCTAATGAAAATATAGCTGTTTCCACGATTCCCCATTACACTATAAAATTAACCAGTTTGCCGACATAAAGAAGATTTGGTTATTAGTTGACATTATTATTAATTTTATCTAAATTTTACCTAACTTTCAAGTGCATTTGAACATAAAAACTCCAGTATTATTTGGAAAATGGAGACGTATTGATATGATGAGTTTTAACGTAAACTACACATAAACTGGCGAGCAATCATGTTCAAAACTACATTGAATTTTCTACGGCGGAAACCGATCTACAATAAATAAATAAACTTATGTTGGAAAATTGTTTGACCATTCCTATTTGGATTTTTTTGTGAAGCGTTTATCATTTATCAAGATAACACAAACATGCAGAAAATATCACTATAACAATTACATTTTATATTTTCTACCGTAAAACTCAATCTAATAAATTGTAAATATTAGGAAACTATTTACCACAGGAAGTTTATAAAAAATCTGATTTTAGCCCTTCGTCCAAGATTTTAATTTTTTTTACATTACAACATTACAGCGAATATTTTCTGATATCCCAAAAAGCTTATATTAAATTAATCAGATATTATTGCAACTTACAAACTAGAATATATAATTTCTATTACAACAATAAATAATAACTAGAGCATTTACAAAAGTCGGTGTTTCAGGTGGAAAACATGATTCAAATTTGAGTTCATCATCTTTGAAATCAATGCTAAAACTAATTCCTTTTCTCTTATGCTTTGCTTAATAAGTAAGTACTAGAGTAAGTACTTTGAGCTATCTTTGTTTGAATCAGTAAAGAAACTTTCGTGTACCTCAAAATGATTAGTTTTAATCTCCACTTGACCCGTATTTATAAATGCACACTAAAAACATTTGTATTATCCTTATATGTATGTATCATTTGTAGAAAAACACCGAATGCAGGGCTTCTGCATCTTGTGACACTGTTAGAAGGAAATTCAATTATTTATGTGCCTTAAAAATAATTGAAAACTTGTTGTATGCATAGACCAATCTTTAATTCGTATGCCACTTGCAGAAAACCATTGTAATACTTCCTACTGTTGTAATTAATTTTTAAAATGTAATTAGAATCACTTTACAAAAACTCTTTTATGGTGGATTTATTGCGGCAATCCAAACTTTATTTTATTGCCAATTTTATTCTTGAAGAAATTTCAGTCAGCAGCAATCTTTGCATCTTCTCCAAAAGTTACGGGTGTATTTAGTTATGGACGGATTTATATGAAATTTTGATTTTGCAGCAATTAAAGGATTTTCAGTTACAGGTGTTAGTTCCTTTCCAATTTTAAACGAAGTTTAAAATGACAATAAACAATCTAACAAAAAGAAGCGACAGAGAATATACACCTATGTAAAGTAACAAAATATGCATTAGCGGCAACATATTTTACTCGCACTCTTGTTCTCACACAACAGCCACATGAAGTCATTCTTTATAAAAAAAAGTCTTTAGTTACGCTTCTTAACAACTCATGGTTTGATTTTGTACTAGATTTTTAGACATGCTGATAACTCTTTATACATTCATTTGAACCATGAGGTAGATTGCATTGTTTTTAAAGGGTGGTACTGTACAAGGACGAAAACCTTACCACCACGCTTACCCAAACACAAAAATACGGATTCGCCTTTTCGAAAACAGTATAAGACAGTTAATTACGCTTTATATAACAAACCTGTTTTAGATATTAAAGCTAGCTGATAAAAACAGGCTAAACGGAATGTTTTCAGCAATTTTAAATTGATCAGTTCTGGCTTTTAATACTGATCACGTACTAATAACTAAACGTAAATATGTTAAACTACAAAAATGTGCTGGCCACAAATGCAAATAATTCGACATGTTAACCTTTTACGACTTGCAAAATCATAAATTCTTAAATTATGCCATATCAAAATGAAAATATATTCATTTAATTTGGTATTCAAATCGAAGTAATGTTATTAGATGATGCTCCTAATTAATTTTTTGTATTATTTCTTTGGTGGGCGTTGGCTCCTAGTTTCATGATGATTTATGGGTTGTAAACAAGGTTACATAGTCATTCTTACATTCTTTATCCAGCACGACCAAAATGTATGTCTGTATTATGTTCGAAAAATATTATGTATTATAATTCCACGTAAATAAATATCAAAACTAAACATACTTTTTGGAACATATATTGCAATCAAACGTTCATCAATAAGCAGAACTGATGTCAAAACTAAGTCGTTTTCTATGAAGTTGCACAAATCTATCGAGCAGCTCATATTAAATGAAGAACGACGCTGGTTTGCTAATATCACACAAATTACACAATTAAAAGTGCAACTGGTTAAAACGTTTTTTAAATCTGTGCATGAAAGAACTTTGGAAATGACTTTGTTTTGCAATTTTTCAATCTAATGCCCAGATGATTATATCCACTAGATAAAAAATATATTTTTTAATACATGAAATAAACCATTTTTTAACACAGTGAACTCTTTACATAAGGATCTTCCTAAGAATATTATTAAATTTTCATTACATTACATTCGTATTTTTAACATTATATTTTAAAACAAATTGTAGTAGCTGTTAATAGTTTACATTCCGAAATTCCTTTGAAACATTTGAAAGGTTGAGACACACGTCAACTCGTGCATAGCTCATAAACTGTGCAGAAAATTTGTATGCCCTACCAATATCATAAACGAAAATCTATCGACGAAGAGTGTTCTACAATGAACAAGATTTATAAAAATATAATTTACAATTTTAAAAAAATCTCGATTTCGATTTCGGTAATTGGATTTCTTCCAATAATAATACTTTTCTTATAGGTACATACCTTTGATTCAACTCAATATCTTGTCTGCACTAAAACACAAAATTGGTTTCTGTAATTAAATTTAGATTTTAGTGATAATTTGTACCATCACTGAAGATTTGCCATGCTAATTTTTTGGAAATTTGCTACCAAAATGGTGTAAAAATTGGGAAAGAGAAAAAGTGGAGGCCTATCTTTATAAAGTTGTTGTGGTTAATCGTACGTCGTAAAGGGGAAAATATAAAAGTCACAGGTTTATAAACTAATTGTTATAATAATGGTTTGATATGACTTCTGACTTTGATCCTATTTTAGACACCACAGTTGATTTATTAAGTTTTGAGCAGACATTTTGGCTTTGTGTTCAACTTTCCAAATTTATTTATATCGGGGTAGATAAGCGTACTGTTCATAATTCAACCTTGTACAGCAAATGAACCTTGTTTTGAAAAATTACTTTAAAATTTTAAAAAAACTGGTCGTAGCGGAAAATCAGTCACGTCATATTATGTAGTAATTTAATATTGCTTAGCCGGTTTACATAAATTAAAACAGGAAAGATGTTTAGAGTAGCAAAAGATAAGTCTTGTTTGATCCAATAGGACACGTAAGCAGACTTAAAATTACTAACCTCTTCAGTATAAATGTCTGCCCTGACTAGTATTCTTCGTCATATACAGAAACTAATGATAAACTCCCTTAAATTCATACAAGTATACCAAAATATTTTATGATTTTCTAAATTTCCAATACGGTGATTGACTTCAAAACACTGCTGAAAACTAGCACCAATATTTTTGAAATAAATTTTAAATCAACCAATCAAGATATAGCGTCATGATTGAAAGAAGTAGATTATTAAAATATTTTGATTTCGTTAGAGATATTTTGGAAAGTTAGTTATATTATTCGCCTAGTATGTTTTTCTTTTGCTTTGTATACAGCTAGCAAATAAGGTCTCAAGGGACGAGCAAAATAATAAATTTAATCATACGGTGTGGTCAGATATGTTATTAATAAGAGAATAACTTAAGTCAATAGCTTTCGTTTCTACATTTGTCAGTTTTGTAATTCTCATTTTTCATGCTTGAGGCAAAGCTCTTATATTAAAAATCAGGTTTATCACGGATTTTTCATTTTGTGTTTGACTTACATCATATTATGAAACAATATGGACTAGTTTTATTACTGATGTGAAGATTTGTTGAATTTGAATAATCATGTGTACTAAAACGATTTTTATTCTCTTGAATACTAAAAATTCATTTACTAGCATTCGAAATAGGTTATAACGTTTATAAAGTTCGGGAATGACAAGCTATCTACTTGGCACCCTTAATTCAATAATTTGTCACTTAAAAAAATTAATTCCATCATGTTTCGAGAAGCTTCTCCGGATATTTTTATTTTATGGTTATTATTATAGGTTTATTGCATTCTTTATCGATTGAGCAAAACAATGAAGAATCAGATGAACAGAATCAAGTTAAAGAAATAAGTTTCATTGTACAACCATGAAATCTTCTTACGAATAATAAAAAATGTAGACTAACTTTTAGAAAATGTAGCAAGTTGCGGTCGGTTTCATTCAATTAACAGTAAAATTTAATTTAATTTTCAAATCAACGTCAAATTTAATTAAGACAGTTAATAAAAGCATATACTACCGCAAGAAATAACCTTTCATTTTTAATCACATTTATTTATTTTCATTCCGGTGAAGTCGTCTCTTATGATTGTTTATGTTTTTGAGAGCTGTGAATAGATTTCCACAACGTTCAAAGGATAATGGCTTCATTTTCTAAATAGACATTTTCATGCTCATTCCAGAAACTCGTATACAAAAAGCTTTTACTGCAGGTTGTCCAGATAAATCTGGATTTATCACCCGGCCCATGTTCTTTCTCGTGACGTTTTCCTAAAGCGTCTCTTTCCAAAAAAAATATTTTACAGCCAAGTACAGGGCACTTTAGTATAGTGACTCCTTTTTCAGCCATTAGCTTCCCCAAAGGTTCCTCTTTTTGTTTCCGGATAAAATGCATTTTGAAAGCATTTTTACTCCAGAAACAATGGCCACATTTTTCACACACCTTACTATGCTTTTTTGTGAACTAGTCTAACATGATCAGTCAAACAGGCCACTTTTTTGCCAAAGTGCTTGCAAACTTGATTAGGTTTTTAGGATTCTTGAATTTTTGTATACTAGTTCCATCAGTTTAGATCTTGTGAATGTCATTTATTTAGAAAAAAATTATTAATGTACTTCTTTAATCTCCGCAAATACTACAGCAATATGTTTTATTATAAGTGATGCGCTTTTCCTTCTCGTGTTCCATACGTTCCACCCACTTGTACAATCCTGACGAAAAGCAACAATATTTGAAAGCATAAATTTAATTTAATTTTTTAAGACTTTACGTTTGTTAGGAATTAGTAGGCACTGCTATTTTACCTTCATCACAAAAATGAAATTTTCATTTACCATGCTCTTTTAAGTTCAATCTGTCTTTCAACTTTTCTAACAAAGAGTCATTTGATGGAACCTATTCATTGTTCTTTTCTGGATATTTTTATTTTCTTGGTTGGCCAAATAACAGGCCTATGATTTTTGTCTACATCACTGGTCTGATTGACATCACAATGCTCATCCATAACAGATTCTCCTGGAGGTCCATTTTTGACCCGTATTATAAGCTTGTCTGCAGTAATTTCCACGTACGTCATCTGTTTGCTGTCAAGTACGCAGCCGTGTGTACTTTTTTTGGCAATAAGAGTAGCAAAAGATCCTCATTTCGGTCTGATTCCATTTTGTCCTCTACACTTACTTCGTACAAGCCTGAAACAGAACTTAAAATTGGCAAGAATGTAATGATAATATTCAAATTAAATAGAAATCATCTTTATTTGAAAATCAAAAAGACAAGCGATCAAGACTACTCCAAGGGCCAAGAGTACTGCGAGATCTGCGTCGGTGAGTGTACTGGAGCTGGAGAATAAAGACGATCCGTTGATGATACTCCATGACAACGAGAGTTTAGAGATTGGGAGCTACTTTCAGGATAACAATAGTACTCAGTGTCCACAGCTTAGGAGTCTGTTGACAGATGACTCTAATTCTTCGAGTTTTTCTGGGAACTTTTCGTCTGCTGGTGGGGTGACTACGCTTACAGGGGGTATCCTAGGGAACACTAGCAAGAAGAACAGGCACTCGAGCTCTGTTCAGTTTGAGTTTATCAAGCCAGAGTTGCGAATAGATATTATCTTGGAAGTTAAAATGACACGAGTACCCCACTTTGTCTTCTCGAGTTGCTAAATTTTTAAATGAGCTTCAAGAGCTTCGTTGGTCATCTGCCCACACTCTTCACAAAGTCTAATCTAGTTATGCGGATCAGCATCAGCTTTTTCATCAGTTAGTAAAATGTTATCTGGCACTTTAGGTACTTCTTCGAACAAAAACTAAACATTTAGGTTTTTGGACATCTTTTCAGTTTTTTTATGTGTATCGCGATCACAGTGAACTTGGGAATTCCAGATTAACATTAGTTGATATCATTACTTCCTCCAGTTACACGCTTGTTTTGTTGCACGGGAAACATATGTTCATCATTTACACGGTAATAGCAATGTACTCAGCAGTGTATCAGCTGTATTAGTTTACTACGTTTCTCTCAAAATCGAAAAAAAGTTTTTCGGGTTGTTTGCAATTCTTTAAAAACAAAGTCGAAATATTATCCAAATTTCAGCATAAAAGAACTATGGAGAAAATAAGTGCCTAATCGAAACGTTTTAAAAGTTTTTCAAAGTCGAAATTCAAACACATAATTTTGAATTTGAATTAATCGTTGTCTGAAGTCTTTCTTTGGGTACACTTGTAACTTGTATGCTTTGTAGTTGTAAATTGAACTTTACCAAAGTATTGCTTCAAATGCAGATTTTAAAATTTATATCATACTTAAATCAAATTGGATAATTTTCGAACAAACGAGATTGAAGAATACGTGAATTTTTTGTTTGATTAAAATCTTCGGGAAATACTTAGTTACATTACATTACATAAGAATGAAATTGACACACTCATAACTTCATTCTAATGATATTCCGGCAAATAAAAAATGAACAATTGCATGAAAACATTACAATTCTCGGTAAAATGGTTCCTAGGTACTTTTTTCTAAAACGATTTGCATAAATTTATCAAATCCTGCTTTATGTTCGTTATATTGAAACATAACTAATTAGGCTTACTGATTTTAATATATAGTTTTCTGGTTTAAAATTTATATTTGGTGTTACGTTTAATATAGTTACTAAACAATTCGTACATATATGTAATCGCTATATGTGTGTATAGAGGTAACAATTCGAGTTTCAATGCTAAACAAGTCGGACCCTTAGTTCGAAGTTAAACTGAACACAATTACCATCGGTATAAAATATAGCCGCTTATGCGCCATAACTGTTTGGCATAAATACAATCATGAGTGCAGACAATAATATAGTCTGAATTTGTAATATCTACTTATCTTGGCTGAATATAAAAGCTACAATACGTGTTAACGTTCCTAAATGCTTGTTTTACTGCAAATAAGGTGCTCTAAAAATCTCGTTTCTTTGATACAACAATACAACAATGCAGATATTCATTTGTAAACATGTTAGTAAAAGATTTCCGTTTTGTTTCGCTTTTGACAGAATTTGACGGAACTGGTCTTAAATTTGCGATCATCGAATAAATTTTCGATTTTGAGAGAAACAGTTGTTACTGACTGACTGAGACTCATTGTTTACAATTGGGTTCCATATTGGTGCATGCTGAATTTTGATTAATTTTTAAAACTCACAATAAATATTAAGCTTAATCAGTTGTCATTTGGTAGAAATAAGTTGAATAAGGTTATTGTTTTGTCAGAAAATAGGTGGAGGTATTAAAAAAAGATTTGATGTCAAGTGGTGATAGGCAGCTGATTGTCAAGTGAGGGTTTTGCTGGAACAGAAAGAACAGTATGTTTACTTACATTTATATTATATAACATGTTACCAAATTTACAAATTTTATGTTATGTTTCGTTTATGTTAACGTGTATTATGTTTTGTTAAATATTTTAGTGAATCTCTGGGAGTTTGGTGATGCGGTACTGAAGGTCGCTCGATTCGTTTTCGGTGGTTTTTGTGGCGAGCTTCAAGTATGGGAGCTGGATCTTACCACTGAAAAGTTAGCGGGACAACTAATGGAACTACCCGTAAATAAATATCATCAATTTGTCCGATGTACATGCAAATTATCTCCTTGTTCAGTTAACCAAATATAACAATTGCTTTGTTTATATAATGAACAGATTCTGATGGTAACCTTCCTAGTACTTTGGCTCACAGGCGTTCTGATTGGGTTTCTACTTCATTGGATCAAACGTTTAAAGACGAAAGTGAAAAAATGCACTTGTCAGATTCAATCCAGTGTGACTCCCTTTGTTTGGACTGGAGCCTTCCAATCCTTCGGAAATGCTATTTCCAATACGCTTAACATTATCCCATCGTCATCTTATTCTTTACTCATCGATTCTTTCCACATGCTTCCAATATTCACCAAGGAGACTACTCCATGCTTTCTTCCGGATCTACAATTGGAACCATTTTTGGAAAACTTTGAAGATCATCCCAGAGATCCAGCTTTGCTATGTGATGAATGTGGCAACGTGCTTGTTAATAATTCGCTCTTTTGTGGTTTTGGTGATCAAGTGCTACTAAATCTCTGCAAAAGAATAAAGTTTATTGAACTGGAAGCTGAAGAATATTTGTTCAAATGTTCTGATGACGATGATGGACTTTTTATTCTTACGAGTGGTTCTGTGAACGTTTTTAAAAGTTTCCCGGACGGCACAATATACCTTCTTAAAACAGCTTTTCCTAAGGACATAATATGCAGCGTTATTACAATGTTGGACTACCTTTGTAATAGTAATGCAATTTACCACACATTATCGGCCCGCGCTACTACAAAGTCCAGGTTAATCAAGCTACCCTTTAAGGCAGTAAAACAAGTAATGGAAATGGACTCCAAGTCTTCAGACATGTTTATTAATTTGCTTGTCACTCGAATCAGTAGAATATATTATACTGGTATACCTGAACTTTTTGGGTTAACGAAGGAGCTGTTTATAGAACAATGTATAAATGAAGCAGATTCAGTCGAAGCAATTTTAGGAAGTTATATGGAATCCATTGATGACCCTTACCAAAAATTTGTAGCACATAGGGCCTTCCGAACATGTTTAGATCTCGAAAATGATCTACTACTGCAAGACCAAATTGAGTTGAAACTGCTTTATCCTGGTCAGCGTATCGTTGAAGAAAATTCCAAAGTGCCATCAGAGCATGGATTGATTTACGTAATGGAAGGGCTTCTAGAAACTACAAGACATGTATGCAACGGAAAAGAAAAAATAATGTTTTTTGTAAAGTCTGATGAGTTTGTTGAAGGGGTTCCACTGTTTTCAAAGCAATCGGGATTTATGAACGTCAAAGCAAAATACTGGAGTTTCGTTGCAATTTTACCAAGATTAGCTCTTGAAGAGATCATCAATAAAAGCATTCGCTCAAGCACAAATCTACTGAAAATTTTCAATCGTCGCCTTTCATCATTTTCCCGTGAAATTGACTATGGAGTGGACTGGATCACTGTACCAACAAATCAATGTGTTTATAATCAAGATGATGCAGATTGCTGTGCGTATATCATTTTGTTTGGACAACTTAGATCAGTAGTTACGCATTTCAATGGAATCAAAAGTCATCTATCAGACTCAGGGAAAGGACAATGTGTTGGTATAGAAGAGGCGATATCAAAAACTAAAAGATACTGTACGGTGTTTGCCACCAAATCCACGGAAGTAGTGCGAATAGCCGAAAAACTAATGGATTATATCAAATTCAAATATCCAAAAGTCCTGGAAAATGTAATAGTTAAGATGGGAGAACGAATGCATTCGTCTGCATTAAATTTAATGAAGCAAGGAATTTCGAGTCGAAATCGTCCCAAATATTCCGTTGTTTGTCTTGTACCGATATCGACCAACGTTTCATTGTCGGTTTTTAGTTTTGTTTTAAAAAATACCTTAAAAATATATGGACCTGCTATTGTTCTAACATCAAACACCGCAAAAAATATATTAGGACATTCAGTTTTTGAACAGCCTTTGGAGCACCAGCTAAACATGTGGATCTCCAATAATGAGGAATCGTATGCTTTTATTTTATGCCAATGCGACCAAACTTGGACTCGCTGGAACAAGTTATGCATTGAAAAAGCAGACCTTGTATTGAGTGTGGGTATTGGAAATAGGGAAACACCAGTACAAGGTCTGGAAAGAAAGATCGGTGAAACAACAAAATTTGTTCGTCATGACCTGGTACTACTATACGAAGAAGGATCTATGCCAGAAAACACCGGTAAATGGCTGAAAGATCGACCGTGGTGCAATGGTCACCATCATATCAGATGCCCAGTTACATTGTTCAGTTTAGAGTATGAAGACTCATATATGGATGAAGATGTTATTTTGAATCAAATAGTCGACAACATGAAAGACATCCACTCAGATTTCTCTAGAATGGCTAGGCTTATTAATGGTTCTTCAGTAGGAGTTGTGCTTGGTGGAGGAGGAGCCAAGGGTGCCGCCCATCTCGGAGCATTGAAGGCTTTGCTGTTGAATGGCATTCCAATTGACAAAATTGGTGGCGTCAGTATAGGAGCGTTCGTAGCAGGACTATATGCCAGAGAAAAAGACGTTGAAAAAGTCGACGCCATTACACGGGGATTTTTTGAGGTTAAAATAAATTCAAAACTTATGATAACCCACGTTTCATATCAAAATATTTGGACTTAATAATGAGTATCGTATTGTAATTTTTTCAGAAAATGTCGGACACGTGGGGATTTGTATGGGATATAACGTTCCAACTCACCAGTTTACTTTCCGGAAATCATTTTAACAACATTTTAAAGCATATCTTCCAAACCCAGCAGATGGAAGATCTATTGTTGCCTTGTTTTACACTGTCCACTGATATATCAAATTCATCTCTCCGGGTTCATAAGCAAGGTATATAAACGAATTACTTACCTAAAAAATGTTTTAAAAATTGAACGAATGTGAAATATTTATATTTTACTTCATTAGGTGAATTGTGGCTGTACGTAAGAGCTTCAATGAGTGTGGCTGGTGTACTCCCACCGTGAGCTAAAATTATATTCAAACTATAAACATGATGAATATATATATTACATTTTTTATTTCGTTTCGAATGTTTTTTATTATAGGATTTGCGATAAGAAGGATGGGCACTTGCTTTTGGATGGGATGTACTGCGATTTACTTGGAGGTTTAAAATAATGATTGAATTGCAAATCAGTTTACTCATGCAATTTTAAAGTACCTTTAATATGTAAATCTTGATTTTTTTACTAGTGGAGACGATGAAAACCACTGGTGCCGACCTTATCTTTTGTATTGATGTATCTGCTGTAGACCAGAAAACGTACACCGATTTCGGAGAGTCGTTGACGTTCTCTTGGTTGACTTGGAAAAAAATAGGGCAGTTATTTGGAGCTAATCCAGTCAATATTCCAAGACTTTTTGGGATACAGGATACATTGTCTCTACTGTCCAGCAAACAACGTTTAGATTGTGTTAAAATAGACAATTCATCATTTTATATTCGACCCCCAATTGATATGTTTGATACCCGAGATTTTTCAAAGTACGAAGATATCAAAAGCTGTGGATATGAAGAGGCTCATCGGTATTTGCGAGAAATGAGCGAAGCAGAAAACCAAGAATTATAATGAGTGTTTTAGGATTGAACTAAATTAGGGTGATATGTATTTAAAAAACATTGATATTAAATGTAATCTCCTAACTGTAATGTAATAAAATTTATTCCTGTACTTGAATATTTTATTACCCTTTTAAATTCGAAGGACATAATTTCTCTCAAAATCGAACGGCTTCATTTCTCTCAAAATCGAACGGTTTCATTTCTCTCAAACTCGAACGAGTTAAATTCTCTCAAATTCGACAAAACGTAGTTTCCTCTAAATTCGAACAACTTAATTTTACTACATATTCGAACGATTTATTTCTGTTTATATTTGAATAGCGTTGTTGAATAGCTCAAAATCGTACATTTTTGTATCTATCAAATTTGTATTAGGTTAGTTTTGCTCAATGACAAGCATTCAAATGTCTTTCAAAACGAATATTGTAAACCCTCAAGTATGAACAATAATAGCTTTAGCAAAACGACTAATTTAACTTCCATGGATTTTTTTTCTCAAAATAATCAGTTTAAGTGCAATCAGATATAGTGATGTACAGTTTCGGAGTATATGTATTTCAAGTTATTATATACCCAATACTTAATTTCTTAAATCGAATAATATAGAATATTATAAAATTTTGTAGCTCATACTATTATAAAACAAATTCAGTATCCTTTCTGCAAACAGAGTAGTATATTACAAAATCGAAAAGTATATGTACTATTACAAATTCGAAAAGTTGCACGTACTATTACAAGTTCGAACAGTGTATGTTCTATTACAAAATACATCATTGTATGTCTTATTACAAATTATAAAACCAATTCCTCCATTTCAAACAATGAGTAATATTTCATAGCAACCGACTAAAATAACCTGAAGCAAATTAGCACATTTTCTCTAATCAGCAAACTTATGAACTTTATTTACTAAAATTATGTATTTTTATCCACAAATATACATTTATATCTAAAAACTAACGAATTAATCATCTATTAGTACGTAGAATAGGTTTTAAAAGCAAAACTTTATAAATTGTGTCTTCCTAAAAATTTAAGACATATTTTTTTTAAATATATAAACGACCGTTAAAACCGAAAATTGTAAACAAATTATTTGACATTTTGGTAATGAATACCGTATTTTATAAAGTTGTGCGGAAAAATTACGATTTTGAGAGAATCGTAAGATTCCACTTTTCATATTATTTTAGTTTGAAATTCGATTTTGAGAGAATCGTCAGATTTAACTTTTCATTTTCTTTGAGTATGATTTTAAGAAAAATCCAGAAGTAAAGAAGTTAAATTAGCTTTACTTATGAACTAACCTTACAAATTTAAAAATGTGGTATGAACCAAATAATGTGAGAGCTGACTGATCGTTTTATATTAAAGTTTCATTATGTTTATTAAAATTTATTGTAATCATTTACATTTTACCAATGATTTGTAGACGAAGAATAACCCAGATGTGAATGATTGAATGTTAGTCACTGCACATCAAATTTACTTTGCAATAAGAAATAAATATATACATTGGTGGATATGTACTTAAGTACGACTCTGAAATAACATTTTTCAACGAAGTACTACTAAATTTAAATTATTATTAATGCAAAATTCATACAAATTACTAGAAAATTTTCCATGTATTTAAAATAGAGCTTTATCTATAAAAACTAAGTTTCAGAGTACCACAAGCTGTTCAAATTTCAACCAACTCACTGCGAAAAACATGTAATAATCTAAATACATGATACAAAATTATAATACAAATTATACATTCTATTCAATTTCAACTGAGTATTAAGTTTAGTTTGTTTCAAATCTCATAAATAGAAGACTTATGCTAATCCATCGAATGTCTCTTCACGTGTTTCTTCAGTAATGTCGCATAAAAGAAACATTTTCCGCAATCTGGACAAGTAAAACGTGCTGTATTTCCAGAAGGATGAACTTTCTTCATGTGAAGGTCACAGGATTCTTTTTTCAAGAATCTTGACTTGCATCCACTCACTGAGCACCGTATAATTGAGACACCGTCTTGGGCCATTTGTTTTGTTTCCTGGTCTTCTGGGTGTTTTCGGAGTAAATGGATTTTATACGCGGCTTTTCCCCAAACCTTTATTCCACACAGTTTGCAGACATCAGTCTCTCGTCGTTCGTGGACCTGCCTAATATGATTTCTTAGGAAGGCCACTTCTGTCCCACAAATCTCACAAATCTCCACAGTTTTTTTAACTGCTTTTATTTTTGTCGTGGCAACAATTGTCGTTCCATTTGGCCTAAGCATGTGCACTCTTCTTTTGTGTTGGAGTAAGTTTTCAAAGCTTGTTCTTCCTGCACCACAAATTTCACAAACGTGTAATCCAGTAGTTCCTGAATGCATGCTTTTTTCGTGATTGTTGCGGTCTTTCAACTTGTCGAACTCTAAAAAATGAAATATTTGAGGGTTTAAGTTTAAATTCGAAATATTTCGCCACAATCAGGGTACAAGTTAATGTTCATTTACCTTCGTCACACATGCGACATCCAAGCACTCGGGTTTTTTTCTTCTTTGATGCTCCATTCAAAGTATTGTCATTGGCACTTTTGGAGGATTTCATGGTATTCTTTGTAGTATTATTTCTGGGTTTTGGTCGTCTCATTCTTCTTGGAGTCAAAAGGGTCTGATTTTCCTCGTCGTCATCTTTTTCATTGTCATCTTTATTATCCAATTCCTGTTGACTATCCACCCTAACTTTTATTGTAATTTTCTCTGCGGCAATGTCGGTAGGGGTCGTCGGTAGATCATGAACCAGTCCTAAGATCTTGCCAGTGGCGAGGGCCTTCGCATTTTTATCTCCATTCAGATTTGTTTGTCGGATGTCATCCAAATTGCAATCATACGAGTCTGTACAAAATAAAAATATACAAACAAAATAAGGAAACCATTGACAATGTACGCAGTTCATTTGTTTCGAAACAAATTAAATGTACGGAAGACTTACGACTTCTGATGTAGTTTCTTAGCTTGTTGTCAAGCTGGAATTTGACCTTATCAAACTTTTTCCCAATATTGGTTTTAATGTCTGGATTGGAAGATTTTACCTTTTGAACCAACAAATCTCGTAGGTCCATTTTTTTCTTTTCCAGCTTTTGAATTTGAAATTGGATCTCAATAGCTTCTTTTGCTATTTGGTCACATTTTTCACAAAGATTTATCCAAGTGCTTGGGTCCCCAAGTTGTTTTAAACTGGAAACTAGGTGAATGGAAGGCACCTGAAGTAGTTCCTTCACTAAAAAAACATTATCGAGACTCCTTGAAAGTATTCCAATTTCTTTTTCTGGATTTTGGTTAAAATTTATTTTTGAACTGCACAACAAACACCAACCCAGTTCATCTTTCCCGTGCTTCACCATTTTAATAAAATTCCCAGTACCAACTTTTTAATTTTAATCGTTTATGTAATTATTTCCTAATTTTAATGTAACTTATATACTTTCTCGAGTTTATGGAGCAGCTTTGCTTTTTTAGATTGTGGAGAGACTGAAGACACTAGTTATCCTTGTTTACAAAGTGACAGTAATGCACTCAGCATATCACAACCATCAGCTGTACTATTTTGCTTCGCTTCTCTCAAAATCGAAAAAAATATTCTAGTTAATTTATTGAATTTCTCTCAAAACTGAATGCTTTAGAAGATACTTTCTTACAAATGACAAAGTAAAATCAATTAAATACTGGATGTCAAAAAAACAATATTTGGTTCGGAAAATACTCCGGCATGTGGAAATAAGCAACGGAAGTTCATTTAAGCTATAAATTCCAAATTGTATATCAAAATATTATGCTCTAAACAAATAACGACTACTGTTTTAAAAGAATTGGTTTCCTGGAAATATACAACCTATCTTTTACCTTTTTTAAACCTGTATCTCTCAAAAGCAAAAATTATCCAAATTAAAATTCAAAGCCCAAATAGTATATGCGTTCTTTTGTTTCACAAATAACGTTTAATGTTCATATTTTCGAAAGTTTTTTTTCTAATTGAACATAGAGTGACTAACCTTTTTTGGGATTAACATTTACACGTATTCTAACAATTAGCAGTACTAAAATCCAACAAAATATTGCCCGTAATATTAAATGGTATTGCTATGTAAAGTTGATGTATCGAAGTAAATATTTTGCTAAATTAGTTCTATAATAACGTGAATATTAAACCTTGCAAGCAATGGTTGTTTTGTACAAGTACCGATGTAAACCTTTCGATCCATTGGCATATTAATTTGCAAAAAGCGTATATCCTGACTGAATATTGCAGCAAGAAACTTCAATATTTTTGTTACGTATTTGTTAGTCTAACAAAGTCTCTTGCAGTTGAAAAATCTATACAACCTTTCTGAAAATTAATGCTGAACTTATTAAGTAACAGCAAATTGGATTTCGATTGAAAGTTTCGATTTTGACAGAAAACAATTGACTGCAATTTGTTCGATTATTTTTCGATTTTGAGAGAAGCGTAATGCACAGCTGGCCTCTTTTGCCATGTTTTCAATTGTGTTTCGTATTATGCTGAATGAGGATTTTTGCCCGTTTGTTGTGTTATCATCTTTCTGTAATGCGTCATCATAATTAACGTCTCCTGTGAATACATTGCTCATTGAATTAAATTTCGCTGTTATCGAAACAGCTTGAAATTATAACAGTTACTTAGGTTTATTAACACATTGTGCTTCAGTCCGTTTAAATACACATTTTACATTGTTCGCCTAGTTTTTACCTATTGGTCCGTTTGTTTTTGTAGTGTCTCTTCATTGCACTGATTCAGTTTCATAAAAGTGAATTACATGATGGTTAGTAACAAGAGAAGTTCAACACTTGTGTCATTTTCACTGCTTATCATATGCCTTACACAAATAGGATATGGGAACCCAGTAAGTTCCAGTTTAGTATATCTTAATGACGGGAACTGGAATCAGACTCTCAAAGGGGAATGGCTAATAGAATTGTAAGCATCACAAAATTTGGTCATATTTGATAGTGACATCTGTATTCGTTGGAATAATGGTCGCTGAATCCCTATTTTTACATATTTTTCTTCTATAGTTATGCACCATGGTGTTTGACTTGCCGATTTTTTAATCCGCTCTGGGAGGGCATATCCTCAGAAAGTCAGGTCTTGGGGATTCGTGTTGGACAAGTAGACTTTACTCAAAGTCATGGTTTGAGTGGCAGATGTTTAATATCCGGTAAATATCACAGGAATATTTTGGTTGATATATAATTACTAAATCTAAAATTAATTTTGATAATTGATAATGTGTTTGATTCTGCAGAACTTCCAACTTTTTTCCACGTGAAGGAGGGGGAATTTAGACAGTACACGGGATCCCGTACCAAAGAGGAATTCCGTTCATATGTCCAGGGAAAAAAATGGAAAAACGTTAAGCCACTTTCGGGATGGCAGTCGCCAACCTCATTTCAGATGGGGTTAATTTCTCAATGGTACAGAAATATGATGATAGTTCGTGTAAGTTATTTGTGTTTAAATATGATTACTTTACTAAATGTGAGTACAGATGCGAAAAAGTTATTTAGAAACGAGTGTCAATGTGTCATCATGCATTTCAGAATATGTATTTGAGTAAGTTTAGGGTACAAAACTTTTTAATTTTTCTATACAGGGGACTATGAATGTGATGGAAGAACGATATGGAATTCCAGCTTGGGTATCTTTCACCCTTTTTGGGTTGACAACAATAATCTCTGGGTCAATTTTTGGAATGGTAAGTAAATCAATTTTAGAATATAAAATTAAGATCTACTTATTATTATACTGACGTTTTTTTGTAGGCGATGTGCTATTTAGTTTGCCGATGTTGTTCATCTAAAAGCCAAGATGATGATGTAAGTGTATCAAATTTGATGCTGAGTTATCTCGGAGACTTCGAAACCCAATTTTTTAACAAATTCTTTTTTTTTAGTCAGATAAAAATCCACCAGCAGGAAATCAAGAAGACCACTCTCAACGAACGTCAGACAATGCATCTAAACCAGAGAATACTCCTGATCAAGACTCATCTACTACTACGGATAACGAAAATGATAATGAAGATGAATAGCAAACTTTGATATTTTTCAAGTTTAGTGTGTATAGTGCGAGTGCCAGTATTTATTATGATCTTAATTACTAAATACTTTGTGAATCATTAACTTAAGCTGTGTAAGTAGTAAGTCGATGTTAGTTTGTTTCTATTATTCTGCATGCGTTGATAGTTAAAGCTTCCATCCAGAATTGTATCACTTGAAGACCAGCCTGTGGTCTTTTCAGTACTAATATGTAGAAATTAGAATTTATTATCTTCAGTCAATTGTCTACTTAAAAACCCCACGAACAAATATAGAATTTTGGTATAATACTTCTTCCAGTTAACACTTTGTGATAATTATATAACAGTGAACTAATTCAAAGCAAACGAGATAATATCTTCAATGCATTTAATTACGTGATTATTTAAGCAACAAATGTACTTAACCCAAGTAACTTGGTTAATAATAGTTAAATATTTATAGTGGTTCCTTATCTATCATGTCATTATACCAAGTCATAATTTATGTACATGTTTTGGTTGCATTTATGTTGGCTTCTAATTATTGCTAATGATTTATGTCACTGTGTTCTGTAACGACTATTTTAATTTGAAATTAATTTTTGGTGATAGAGGCAAGATATCTTTTTAAAATTTCATATGACCAATCTTTTCAAATCTAATCCACTCAAATTCTGTTTGTGTCAACGTCAACCGAGGCGTGGTTACCAAAACGTTTTCACCTAACGTTATGAAATGGTTATATCCAGTCATGTAGATTCTTCAGATCTGGTCGTGTCTTCCTTACAAATGAGATGATAGAAAATTTGATTCATATAATTTTATAATCAACTTCACATTATCTGCACACCACGTTTCAGCTAGCATTGGAAAATTGTAACCTTCTTTTGGTTTCTCATAGCCATATCGCTTTGGGTTTTTTGGAAAGCCAACACCAGCTTCACAATCTGATTCCAAGTCGGGTCTCTGTAATGGAATACATTTACTGTGGGATCACCCAATGTAAGGAACAACCGTATTAGGTACTTCATTTGACTCAAATCACCGAGTATGTCACACCCGGAGAGGTCTTCATTTTGATGGACAAGTCGGCCAAAGTCGATAAGCGGTGATGTAGAAGAACTGAATTGTAGACACAGCGAGAGTATCTTAACTGTATTGCGTAAGAACATATCAAAGGCATCACTTCTCAACATCGAACCACTACACAAAATGATTTTGAATATGCACATATTTATTCTGTGCCGCGGATTTTTTCATCTGACAGCAAATTATTTTTATGAATCAATAAAGTAAAACGCACCACCTCCACCGGTCTACAAATAATTTCGACCAAGATTATCATAGTACTTATGTATTTAATCTTAATATAAATATCTACTTTAATCAACTATTAATTTACTTGGCTTACTAGTGTGTACACAAAAATGTTCCGATCTTACGTCTTGGTAGTTTACAGGAATGTAAAATGTTTAACATTTAATCAGTTCCAAGCTCCAATGATGATATGTGAATTTTTAAACTTATTTTTTGTAAAATATTGTTTTTCAAAACGAAGTCAAAAAAATTTAATTTAATTTTTTAAATTAAAGATGTTAATAAAAAAATAATGTTGGCACAGGTTTCGGAATAAATTAGTTTACTTCATGGTATACTTTATCGATCTCATTTGGCAGGCACGAAGGAATTAAGCACTCGTACAGAACGTTCATAATCATTTTTTTCAGCAATCCAGGATACATATATTTTATGATGTTGAACTGACAGTAAAACAATACATGCATTGCTTTAAAATATCATCATTTCTTATAGTATTTTAAGTGACAATTAAAACGATGACGACGCTAAACAAAAATACTAATATTAGAAGTATTAGAGCAATTGTTATTGGTAATAAAAAATATAAATAATAGCAGATGAAGAGCAGAAGTTGTGAAATATATACATAAAGGTTGATATGCAACTTATTATAACAAGGAATAGAAAAGCCTAATTATAAATTTAGTATAACATTTAATACAAATCATAAAGTCATTTTTCTTGAAACTAAATTCGTCTTATAATGTTTATGACTGTTTTACAATGGATGTAAAAGAGTCTTCTTCACATTGTGCGTTTGCAGAAATTGACAACACATTATAGTTCTAACGTAAAGTAACGACTTGCAAAGTTGAACCCCGATTCCTAAAATTTGAAAAAGTGCATTTATCCCGACATGATTATATCCTAATAATATTTTTGTTAGTGACATAAATTTCATTTACTAGATATGTACAACTCAAAATCGGTGCACATATATAAGTTGGGTGGCTGCCTTCAAATATCCCAGTTTATTTATGTTTCGCCACTTGGCAGCGCAATGGGTTTAATTATTCACATCATTAATCATAACTGCTATCAACCATGTAGCATACACTAATGGGAAAGTGGTAGCGTTTTGCTGTAACTGGGTACACAGTGTGGAACGTTCCCGAATCATTTCTAAGCGAGAAAATGCCATCATCACCCATATTACATTAGCTTACGTTATACAACTTGCCGCTTTGGTATTTGCGGTAGCTTTCTTAATGCCTTTCTTGGATATATATCCAGTATATACTGTTGTTAGACTTGTGTCTTGTTTATATTTCTTCAAATTCATACCAAGTCCAGAACTCGCCTATTTTCAAAATATTTCGGCTCATTCTCTTAATCTATGTGGGACATGTTATGTTTATTGGCCCGAGAACATTTGGTCTTTTTACAATATCGGAAGCTTTGCATCGATTGTTTTTATTGAAACCTTTGAAGAATAACAATGTGCTATCGCGAAGTTCAATTCATTTTTATCAGCAAAGTTACATCATACTCTCCACAGTCAGACCTTTAGATTACAAAATCATGCAAGACATATATCTTGCTCCTTTCTATTTACATATATGGATTCATATTGCTTTAAAATGTAATAATTATTGGGGTTAAGAAAAGTGGACCTTTGCTCATTATCATAGGAATGGGCATGGTTCTCATGTTAAGTGTAGGCCTAAATATTCTGCTCTTTAATGGAACATAATTTTATAAAATAGCGAAGAGAATTATACAAAGTTGGGTACGTCAAGCATTTAACGATAAATAGGGAAACAGATTTGTCGTCTCGCTTCCAATATTTGTAATGCCGGCCGGTGACGCAGGAATTATTGATGTGGAAATGAAGATTCATTATATTGAAAAGCTCCTAAGATCTCTTGTGGATTCTATAATCACAGTGCAGACCTTACTTCAATTGTAAATAATTTTTGATTTGTCAAATATTTGAAATAAAACTGCATAATGTTTCAACTGTTTCCAACAGTAATGGCTTACTGGGCAACAATAGATGCTTCTAGGGCACTAATTATTCTTTTGGCTCGAGCATTCTAAGCCTTAAATTTGTTTATAGCTTGCCTCAAAGGAATTATGAATATTGAAAAAAAGAAAAATATAATAGATTCAGTTTGCGGAGAAAAACCTATAATTTAAAAGCAAAATCACTTCATAAGTAAACGTGAAATGAAACTTTGGCAATTTTATGTTCAAGCACAGAAGTCTCATATCATTTAATTACAGTTATATTTTATTGGAAAAGAGAACTAATAATAAATACTACTACAGAGTGATCAGTCACACTATAGACGCTTTGTAGAGAAAGCACAACGTTTGGAATCTCAATATTTGATTTATTGCATAATTAACGCGCATGATACTGCTTATAAATTGAAGCATATTCTAAGCATTGAGTTATTCTATGATGCACTACTTGCCTTGCTCTTGATTAAATGACTTCTGAATTTTATATTATAATAACAGGTAAAACTATGAAATTTCTCTAATCATTTAAAATATCATATTCATAACTTTGCTATGCTTAAAATAGTTACATTGAATCACAAGTATATTTTGATAAGTAATAGCAATAAATATGCGAATGCTTTATGATGATATGTTCTGCAAACTAATATTCTTTTTGTAAACAAAATAATATTTTAATTTGATCATAGGTGATGACATATATTAAAACTAATGGAAAATACCGCAAAACTTTTGCTACACTTACTATCAAGATGGTACGACGAAAATATGAGTTTATACATGCCAAACTTGCAATTACATTATTCATTAAACATATTGGGAGTAGTCAAGTCGTTGTTAAGTTTACATTTTTTTATCTGAAAATATTATTTATAAAGACTATGCCATTTATTATATAACCTCAAAATTGCAGTCTTACCTAAAACTCTTTAGAAATTAGCTACATTTTTTATTTTGTTCCTCTCATAAAAATGGATAACTTAATTTACTTAAACCAATCGCTTAACATATTATGGACTTGGTTTCCAATATCCTGGAAATCGGATACATTAGGTTGGCACTACAGTGGCTTAAATGACCAAAGCATCGATCATAAGCAATTCTGGCTGTTCGCATCAGCTTTAAAGTCATTGATTATTATTTTGGTAATTTTGACAAGCCTGGAGGCAAATAATACATCTGGTTCATTTTCATTTTGTAATATTGCGGCACAGGGGGGTTTAATATTTATGTTTGCAATAGTAACTGTCGTAGATATATTTGTAGTTGGTTATCAAAAGTTCAGCAAATCCAGAGAATTAACAAATTTGAAGAAAATATAGTCATGGGGATCTCGCTTGGTTTTATTTTATTAGTCGAGATATTAATTAATTTAGTTGCATTTGTTATGGTGTACTTTAATCTTGATCCACTTTATACAGCACTACGCTCTTTATATTCTTCGGACTTCATCGTGACAATTTTCAGGTTTCTAGGTTTACTGCTACTTGCATATACTGCACACTTGGCATGTACAAGTGTAAGAATTGTGGTCATTAATGACTTTATATGAAGGCTTATTAGGCTTATTTCTTTTAAAATCTTTGAAACGGCAAAATACCCAAAGATGTTTTTCTATCCGCCTCTATAAAAAAAGTCTTCAGAGTTTTTAACACAATGAGGCTTTATGACGGCACTTTGTCTAGTTGCTCCATTCACGTATTTCGTCATATTTTCAAATGTATTAATAGTTGGGATTAAGAAAGATGTTTTGCTGCTTACTGTTTTGAATGCTGGGGTTATTTTTGTTATGGCAGTTCTACTTACTATGCTGTTCTTTGTTGTAGTAATTCGTATAATTACTCCAAAATAATATTGCAAGATTACGATTAGATTACAACATTGGAAAAATACTAAAAATGGTGATAAATACACACAAAAAGTTTTATTATCTCTTAATGCTTTATCCTATCCAGCAGGCGGAGTTGGAATCATTAACCAAGAAATAAAAGTAAATTATTTACAAACACTTCTTGACATGACAGTCGTGGACTCAAGTATAACGGTTAGCAATGTGATTTCACTGCAATGGTACTAGGATTTGAGAGACGTTAATAAATGTAAATTTATTTAAAAAAAAACTTAATAAAAAAACACCCACCTAAACAACATTGTCAGCATAGATATAATGAGATAAATGATGTTTGAAAAGTAAAGGTGTTGTAGAAGTGCAAACACATAGAATTACATTTCTGCACGATTTCCAAAAAAATATTATTTAATAACGAGTCATAAATGGATGTTGTACACTATACAGCAACAACAAAAAATTAATGCCTTAATTTTAGTAAACTACTTGCATTGTATATGCAATAAGCTCAACTAGTACAAGACTATCAAACTATAATTGTTTATAAACCTATAAATTGAGCAAAAACTAAAACGCCTATACTGTTATGTAACCACTGTACTTGGGTCTTAATTAAATCAAATCTCAAATTTCTCCAGAAAATTATAAATGTATACAAAAATTAAAGACAAAATCCGGAACTTCCTTGAATAATTTTAGTCGTATTCCAAAAGCTGTGATACTAAAATAGCTCAATACTTTGATACTTTTTATTTTAAGTACGTATACTTTATAAAAATTATCTTTCAGAAGTGGATTCTCGTCTTTACCAGCGATATATTTACATTGAATATGTGGTGTGACCTTCGTTTCTATTCAATAAACTGTAATTAACGGCTATTTCAAAAATGTTTTCCTAGCAACCTTCGCAGTGCACGGAAATTAAAAATAACCTTTGATACATACTACAGAATTACAAGAAAGCATATGCCATTTTGGAGGTTTTATACTCAATTTAAAACTATACGTGTTATTTTTGATGGACTGGTGATTGAAAACGAATATGTGATTTAATTTTTTAAATTACTTACAATGGCTTCCTATAGGTTTCCTCAATTTTCACTTTAAGGCTCTTTGCAACAAATGAACTGGCATCTATTTTTGATATATAAATAGGTGTTGTGGGATTGATTTAAGAACTCATCATTAACAAAATAACGGCTAATTTCGTAATACTGGTTCTTATCAAAGGGGTCCCTGTCCTTGTCCGTATATAAAAATTGACACTGAAATGTTTCAAACTTTCGTGTATCACATTATATTTCTAAAGAGCATATCATTGCTAATATAAATCAAAAACGTCAGTTTTATCCAAAACATCTTTGAGTTGGTTACCTTTTCCAGTTCCTACAGTAATCATGAACAGCTTATTTTATAAAAACCAATCGCTTAACAATTTTTTCACTTGATTTCCACTAATCTGAAAATCAGATGTAGTAGCTTGAGGTTACAAGGGCTTAAGCAACCAACGTTTCAATCTAAAGCAAGTCTGACTGTTTTCATTAGCCACAAAAGCTTTTTGCTACCTATTAGTATTACTAGCAAGTATAGATGTCCGGAAAACATCAGAAAATGGTGGTTTTTTATTCTCTTGTGGCACAATGGGGATTAGTATTTATATTAATGACTGAAGCTGTGTTAGATTTCATTGCGTACGCTTCTCGTTTTCTGTTGCAACTGGGTGTCAAAAGTTCATCAACCCCAGAAAATTAGCAACAACGATCAAAATATCATTTTTGTGGTTACGCTAGGTTTGATTTTATTCGTCGAAGTTTTATGTACTACGCTTGTATTTGTTTTTGTTTACTTAAATATTGACCCACTGTATGCAGTAACAAAATTTCTATATTTCTCGAGCATTATCCCAAAAAGTATAGTTGTTTAGGGTTTGGTGCATCGTGTAATGCTACTTATCTACTCTTCTCACTTGACGAGTACAAGTGTGAGGACTACTGGTACTACGACGATTTATGAAGGTTAAATGCGCTTGTAATCTTTAAAATCTTTCGTCAAAAAAAGTTCCAAAAGCAAAGTATTAATCTGCCTTCATATGGAACTCACAATAGTGTTTACTATTATGCGGTAAAATATTATAAAGTGGCTTCATGTACTCTAGTAACACCATTCTTAAACACTTTTATATTTTATAATATTCTAGTGATAGGTATTAACAAACGATTTATGTTGTTAGCTGTTTGTAATAGTGAAGTAATTTTTTTAATGGCAGTCATATGATAATGTTTTACTTGGCAGCCATTCTTTCAAGTATTCCGAAATGCTGTTGAAAAAATTGAGCGGCAGTAATTGTAATAGTAAGTATCCGAGAAAAATTATTTTATCTCTTTTTGCAATATCATATCCTGCAGGTGATGCTGGGATTAGTGATCATGAAATAAAAGTAAATTCTTTAGAACAACTTCGTAGGAGTGTCGTGGATACAATTATGACTGGGCAGTGTGATGTTACTGTAAGAGTCTTTAATTTGTAATTCTTTTTGGGGACCTGACATGGCGTTTATAAATGCAGGGTTGTTTACGCGGTGAAGTGTGAAGTGAACTTATGTTTGAATTTTATAACGATAACCATATGTGAGCTATGTGAAACATTTTTATAGACATACATATTAACATAACAACATGCATATAATTCAGTTTAAATAAATAACTAACTATGAGTATGATTCAAATCAACGGTGTTCTATAGGATGACCATAAATCAAGAACAAGTAACAACTAAGAACAACTTGTGTAAGTTTTAAAGTAACGAATTCATATTCCTTATTTTGTTAATGATTTTTGTGAAAATTTGTTTCAAGTGTAATACGATTTCACCATCAAACTATTTTCGTTGGCAATGGGTTCTGACTTTATTAGGTTTTAGAATAATTATTTCTATATCGATGTGGCCATGGCCAGATAACTCCCACAAAGGAGAACTACCACTTCGGATAACTGCCATCCGGATTTCAGCCGTTTGGAGAACTGTAGCTCGAACGACAGAAGACCGAACCAACAAAAACCCGAAACTTTTAGAACGAGCGACATTTTACCGAATTAAAAACGATATATGAACGAAAACTGAAGTTTATGTTTATTATCATAAAAACTTGTCAGTAATAGCTTCTGCACTTAGAAAAACGTTACTTCATAGTTCATTCTGTTGCGAGAACTCAAGTTAGCAATGTGAATTTCCAACTTGAAAAAAGGCTTTTCCATTTATTGACAGTTTTAAAGAGCACGAGGCATAAACTCCTGTTGTGTGACAGTAACATTCCACGGAAAAATAATAGTGCAACATATTTTTATTTTGATCATCGGAGAATGGGTCGCAGTGATAAGATCACATTACATGATTATGGCAGAGATCAGTGCATGTTTTCAAAATATAATGTGACAAGAGATAAGCATAGTACATTGTATTCATCAACCAAACCCTGAGAACAACAAAGATCAAGAAGTTTTAACTGAGCTAGTTAAATAATCGTAATATTAATTTTAGCCAAGGTGTAGAGTACCTTTCTGATAAGCATCGGATGTAGTTTTTTCTAATACTTACTAGTCCAAAATTATGTTCGGTCTTCTGTCGTATGGTTTCGATTTCATTTCTGCAAAATGTCGCTCGGGCTTCTGTCGGTCGGCCTTAAATATACGGCCAAATGACTGGACACCGTCGATAAGTATTTTACATCGATTTAAGGAAAACATTTTTACCATTTATAAACGTCCTTCAAATAGCTTTATGGATGTGGGTATGACAGAAAAAATCTGTCTGTAGGTCTGTCTGTGCGCTTTATCTTCCGTACGGTTTAACCGATTTACGTGAAAATTAGTACACAGCCTTATATAGTACAAATAAGGAATCTTAATGATTTCGGGCCATATCAGTTGATTCAAGTAAAAAAGGTCAAACGTTATTTTTTTTGACACAATGGGTTTAAATTTGGTCAACAGATAGCTCTTAATAAGGTTCATGCTTTTGTATGCTTAACTCCAATTAAATTGGGCAGCGGAGTCAGCCACCAATTCTGAAACTTTTCCAACTGGTTTACCGGTTTTATGTTCATTGAGAATATAATTAATAATATCGTTCGATTTCCCAAGTAACCTTCGAGATATTACTTCCAAATCGTTAAATTAGATTTCGAGGATTTATAAATATCTTGATCATGGTTACTAAAAAATCCCAAATTGTCTTCTAGTTCAGAGAACAACCCATTTACAGGAAACCAAATTGGACTTATCGGCACGAATTGCAACACAATACAAATTGTAGATGTATGACAAAGGGTTAAATGGTGTTAAACATTACAGATGTAATACTAGTCTATCTGCACAGCAAGATTAGATCAAGATGAATAGACATGGAATAGTTATGATACACTTCGGAGTAGGCTTCAATTTAATAATGAACAGTATAGTGACTCTTATATAGCGAATACGCCAGAAGAAATTCACTTCCAGGCAATACCTCTACCAGACCCAAGCAGAACCATTTCGGTCACAAAGCCAATACTATTAGTTGCTTTGATATAATTTTCAGTACTACTTCAGTTACTGAAGACCGTATCAGAAAACCTTACAACAAACCTCGCATTATTCAATCATTAAAATATGGAAACTAGTAGTAAAAGATCCAATTTAAAGTAAAATTAATAATGTAATCTTTTTAACTTGCTGTTAATAAATTTTGGCAAAATGATTTTCGCTAAATGCTTTTCGACATAAAATTATATCTTTTTCAATTTGGCTAAAGGTTTTTCTGCTAGTTTTTTTCGGCAACTTTCCCAGATACAAAATCCTTTCTGACATCTTTTAGTGACCCATTTCGAGGGACTATTTACAGGTTTGGTCAGCTCAGCTGCGATGCTCTCCCCAAAATAATACAAAGGATTGGGCGTGTTTGTAGTATTCGGTGTTGTGGTCTGTGTCTTTTAGTAATAGTTTATAATAGCAGAGGACTTAGATATTCTTGCTTACACAGACGGGAAGCTTTTCGTTTTTGGTGGCAATTGGGTATTAAATGTTCTGAAAATCCAGAAAGTTAACAGAAACGATCAAAATTTATTTTTGGGGTTACGTTATGATATACGTTTTTACTTTAGATTTTATTTAATATGATTGCGTTTATTTTAGTGTTCTTTAATATTGACCCACTGTATACAGCATCACAATCGTATTTCGTTTCAAACTTATTGGCAACAAGCTTAATTTACAAGGTGTTCCGTTGGATGTTTTTTATACACTCAGCATATAGCAGTTACAAGTTTAATAGCTGTTCTTGTCCTAGCTACTTATGACGCTTTAGGTAGCTTATTCTTGTTACAAACTTTGACCCGAGCTTAATAAGATTTCGGAACTTTCGATAGTTTTTAAAATTAAGCGGCCTTTGAACTATGAAGTAGATTCAATAGGTGTGTTTGGCCCATTTACTAATAATAGATAATTTTATACTAAGGGATAATTTTCTTAATGATTGTTATATTTATCATTGCGGATTATATTTGCTGTAACATCTACATTTATTCCGAAATATTATTGAAGAATATGAGTAAGAGCAAAAATGTTAGTAAGTACACAAGAAAACTTATTTCGTCCCTTTCTATTTTTTCATATCCCGCAGGTGCAGTAGGAATCATTGATCAAGAAATAAAGGTAAATTATCTCGAAAAACATCGTCAAACTGTCGTGAATTCAATTGTAACTGTTTGCAGTGTGATGTCACTTTAATGATGTTAAGATTTTCAGCATCGTTTATAACTGAATAACTAGTTCTAAAACGATTTCGAATATTATGATTCAAAAAGCAACGGATTGTGGAAGAAAATAACAAAGAGAAGTTAAATTCATGTTGGAGAACTAAACTGATCAGGAAACTGTTTCGAAAGCATATTTTTAAGCTTTTATCCAATTTATAGACAATAAAAAACGTCAACCACCACTTTGCAGTTATTCCAGAGTCGAACATTTAGTCTTTTTGTTAAACTTCCTCGCTTTGTTTGAAAATATTTTTCAAGATTAATATTTGCCAGCGAAAAATGATTTTGGGATGTATAATATGCAAATAGAACCACACTTAAGTATTATTTTGAGGTACGCGTATGTGTAGGTAAAGTACATTCTACAATCGCGCAAATAACCAACACGTCCTTAATGTATACTATACAGCACAGATTTTCCAATAAATTGATTCAAAACTATTTCAAAACCACCAAATTTAGTGTTTTAAAAGCAAACACTCAGAAAACATTTTAATTTCCTGTTTTCTGCGTTTGAAAATGCATATGCTTGGTATACTAAAATACTATAATAAAAAGTCCCGGAAATTATCTACGTATCAAATTTTAATATAAGTTATTGGCTCTTATTTTGTTTTGATTTTTTGACTGCCATAGCAAATTAAAGCTAGTCCATTTTTTTACAAAACAACAATACATAACTACTAGCACAAAATAATTATTTACAATATCAAGACATTAGGCTGATTATTATAAAATGGAATTTTCACGAGAATAACTTCGTTATTAAAACTAATTGTACATGTGCATATAAGTTAATGGTTCGTGTTTTGATTTTGGAAACGATTTTTAGAAGTTGTATTTTGTAAACATTTCCTGTTTGTTTCAACACAACGTTTTAAGTACAAACTACGAGTATATGATATTAAATTTCAAATAAATACGAGCATGTGTATATAAAAAATATTTTAATGCAGGAAATAAAAGCCATAGAATTAGTTCTTGTTTGTATTCAAAGCCGGTGATCGAACAATTTGCTGGAAAAATTTTAATCAACCTTTCACAGTCCATGTCACAATGTTTAATTAACTTGACTAAATTGTTTTGTTTTTAAATTGACGGCGTAATATAGAAATATTTCCATTTATGCTTCTTCATATCCAGAATAGAATCACCTTTAGACATTGGTTCGCCATTTGATTTTAAATTGTAAATAATTTTTGCAAGTAATTTCAAAATTCGAAACCATGCCATATCTATAAATAATAGAAGAGTTGTCAAATAATAATGCAATTATTCTACTTCATGAAAACATTGAGCTAATTGCACAGGTATTAAACCATTACAAGTGAGGTTAGTATAGTCATGGTCTCAATATACTGCTTGTATAATCTTTCCAATTCATTTTTAAGTAGTTAAAAAGGCGTCTGCTCTTGCTTGGAAATATTTTCAACTTAGTAATAGTATTATAAACATATGTGTTGGTATTCGGAATACAAGCACACTTGCAAAATATCTAGCCATTTTTATGATTCAATGTCAGAATTCACTGCGGTAGTACTTTCAGAACACACATTTATGTTGAGATATGTACAAGAACTGTTTGCTATTCAATACCACATTTTTTGTGTAACCAAAAGCCTGAAAACAAACTTGGAACTTAAAATGCATGCTTGGAAGATGAAAAAGTTGTTTAGTTCAGTTGTTTAAAAAGTTATAAAAATAAAATGTTCAAATACTACAAATACCAAACAAATAATACTTGCAAATTTAAATAAATATTTGACATTTTCAAAAAAAAATTAAATTTATGTAGAAAGTAAGAAAAAGACCAATTGCGATAACTCAGCTGACATCTCAGGTATTTTATGCGTTGCAATGGTTGGTCTAGTAATATTTAATGGATTACTGTTAGCACCACTTGGCTTATACTCTAATATTTATCGAATTTATTACGTCATTAAATATGTTAGCCCTAATGGTCCGTGTTCGTCCACTGATTTGTTGGTCAGAATTGTGTTTACGTGATGGGCGACCATAGAATCTACACGAACACAATCCATTATTTTGCCTCCGCCCTTATGCATTTTCAACTTGTTTATGAGCTGTCCTAAACGAATCAGGAACATGGCAGATGAAAATAAGTCACTGTTGTTATAAATCAGTTACACAGTTGTATCGCAAACTTAACTAATGGTTACACAATGCCATTTTTTCAGTCAACAAATTATAAAGGTAGATTGGTTTTCAAAACTGATAATTCTCTTGACAGGAAGGTTACTTGTTAGTAGGAAAGACCGAAAGTTGTGGCAGTTGCGTATTCAAGCACGGAAACCAATGTTGTTTTATTATGGACCTGCATTATTTGAAAAAACACAAAATTAGTTAGGAATTTAATTTGCGTATTCTAAAAATCGATTGAAGCTAGCTTAAATGTAAACCTTTGCAGCGGATTCAATGTATTCCAAAGGTTGCTTCCCAATGGTATGAGAATATATGTATTTTGGTAAAAGAGGGATAAATTTAAACAGCAATTATTCAGTAGTATATTTGACCTCATACCACTATTTTATACATACAATAGTACTCTTCTGTATTTTAAAGTATATAAATTTACCAATAAATGATTAATTTAAAACTATACCAAAAACTTATTATGCCACTTTTTGGTACATAATATACTTGTATCAAGTTGATAGTATAAGCTCGTTGCACCTTGCCATCTAAGCCATCCAACAACTCATGAGCTTGATCGATCGGTAGTAATGTAATTAGTAGTTTCTTTTTTAAAATAGTACAATTTTTATAACTTCTGAGATTAGATTTATTTATTTTGAAATATTTCTTAGAATGTACGAATACAGAGAGAAAATGTTAACACATGGTAAATCTAGTCAAATGTCGATTAATAAATGAATTTTTTAAACGTTTTACATTTAGTATAAAATATCAGAAATTTGAAAGTTCAAAAACACCAACCTGGTTATAAAAAATCGTAATTGTATAATTGATATAGATTTTATACAAAAATTAGTATTTTGTTAACATTTTCTGTTTTGTCCCAATACGAAATGATAATATAAAATATTTAGTTATCGAAATAAAGGTAAAACAGGAGCACGCATATGTAGCTCAATTAACTTTACATAGAAACAAATAAATTTTATGGACTAATTGTTGTTGATATACCAAACCGGAAAACAAAACGACTTATTGCAGCTTAGGAAGTTAAATTACATAACTCATGTCAAATCGACTGAAACATGTAGGATTAATTTTTTCTCTATAATTTGAATTTACTTCTACTGCCAATATTCCAAACATCTTTTGTATAAGAATGGAATCCTTCTTACTAATTTTTAGCCACTCGATTTGAAAATTTGTAAATACATTTTGAAAATTTGTATAAGAATCAGTAAACATTTAAAACCGTGGCTAGTAATGTTTTTAAAACCTCAGCGACACATTTTTTCATAAAATATAATGGTTTCTGCACTTGCATGTAAATCTTGCCAATTTATTATCTACTTTTACATATTTATGAATCCTCACATAATTTCATTTGCAATTCGAAGTCAAAGAATGTTAGATAATTCCAATAAATTCAGATTGACTCCCTTTGATATTACCAACATTGTACTTTTGTATATACCTGTTTTCTTACATTTATTTGCTGAGTTATTATGTTCGGAATCCAAACATTATCCCCAATTATCCAACCATTATTAATTGTTTTGTTTTGTTGTCAGGATTAGGTGTATGTGTACTTTTGCAACATGATATTATCATGCGCTTTGGACAAGAACTGTGTGCTATTCAATACCACATTTGTTGTGTAACTAACAGCCTGAAAACAGTCTCGGAACTAAATGCATGCATGGAACATGGAAATGCCGAGCATTTTGCTGATTCTTATAGATAACAGAAAGTATAAGGATACGGCTGTTTCAAGCGTGACTAAACTATTTATTTGGAAACTTGTTTTTATAGAAATCATCAAAGTGCTCAACCGAGATACATCAGCTGACATTTTAGGCATTTTAAGTGTTATCGTTGTTTATCTTGTAACACTTACTGGAATACTATTAGCACCATTGGGAATATATTCGAGCATTGATCCAATGTATCATGTTTTCAAAATCCTTCTTCCTCAATATTCTCTATATTTGACTTATATGTGCTTTCGAATAATTCTAATCTACTGGATTACTATAGCGCAAGTAAGAATACTGTACATTATTTCACCTCAGGCTTTGTCAATATTCAACTTATTTATGTTATGTTTAAAACGTATAAAAAATATTGACAATACCAATAAGTCACTTTTAGTTTATATTCATTTGCGACTTGTTGGTCACATTGAAAAAAATTGTGTTCACTACATGGCTGCAGTTTTTATTACATGTGGACGTTTCTTTCTAGTGGTTCGAAACTATACTGCTGTTGTTGGATGTAACTCATTTCCTGCTGCACTGTATACAGTCATGGTTATAATTTTGCTTGTTACTGATAAAGTGGTGTCACAAAGTCTTTCAATGGTAATAAAGTCGTGTCGCTAATGTGTCACTCCTACAGTAAACAAATAATAGAGGTGGACTGGTTTTCAAAACTGGTGATACCCTCAACAGAGAGCTTGTTTGTTAATAAACAAGATAAAAAGCTGTAGAGTTTACGTGTTCAAGCACAGAGACCAGAATCGTTTTCTTATGGTCTTGCATTATTTGAAAAGAAAAACAATTTATACTCCGCTTGATAGACACTTTGCTTTTTTAAATAAGTTGAAGGGTATATTTAGATATCATTTACGTACAAGTGATGTCTTGGTTATGTAGTCGCCATGTCCTTTTCATATGGCTACTCGCAGAGGTAAAATCTTTTTGTTTAGAATTAGAAAAGTGGATTTTATGGTTCATTACAAGAATAATTACTAATGCATATAATGTACAAAGCTACATTATCATACTCCTTTTTAGACTAAATATTCAGTGGACAAATAAAGTCAATTTAACCTGATAAATTAGATAAACATTAGTATATATACACTGATAAGTTATTGTGTATGTGCTTATAACTTAGTTTTTACAAATGTTTCGATTTACTGTAGGAACGCTGAACATATAGACAATAGGGACGCTATGTTACTATGAACAATGCCAAAGACACCTTCGTAGTCTAGAGGAAATTTCGACCTTTAAGCAAAACATGCAGCTATTTTTTGCAAGGGTTCAAATTCATGAAAACAAATTTTCTTGGGGTAACCCACATAATCTTTTCTTGACACTTCTAAATAAAAATCTTCATAGTATTGGTTTAAATTTTTGATTGATGAAAGTAAAGATAATTTTAATACCTCTTAAAATTAAAAAAATAAATTTTGTGAAGATGAATAATGCATTGCTAACAGAATTTCCACAGAATCGATTTTAGAGCGACTAGTTTCTATTTATTTTC
>JAQFZG010000137.1:0-47820 GCA_034695465.1 Entomobrya nicoleti
TGAAAGTCCATTAGCGTAATGAAAAATGAACTCGACAAGTTTTACGATTTGCCAATACACATGTAAGTAGTTGTACCAACGGCAAAGTAAGCAGTAAGGTAATCTGTGATGCACAAAGAGAAGAAAATATGCAGCTGAAAAAATGCCTCCATGTAAGTAATACCGTAAGTAAATGAAAAAAGAAAGCAGGGTTTACTCTTAGTTGTTTTTAGCCGGGTACATGGATCGCGTGTCATTTTTTTGAAAAGAGTGAAAGCAAAGCTTGTAAAATACTTTTATTTGCTTACCTTGCAGCAATCTCGTTCCTTTACTGAACCACACACTCCGATTGGGATATAAGGCGGAGGAGTCCAGTCCACTCATTTTATTCCCACTGATATCGAACCGTGCCCATTCGGCATTTTGCAACAACTCAAAAATTCGCGGAGGAATGTCCTCTATACTCGTCCCACTGATTGTGAGATCCATGTGAAAACAGTTTTGAAGTCCGTCTAATGCATTGGGCTCGATTTTTTTCAAATTGGACCCGGAAATGTGGAGCTTTCTCAGTTTCGGCTGGATTCCACCGAGAAGTTGGTCTGACAAGAGAGGCTCTTTAATTTCTACTCGAAGCTCTTCCAAATGAGCTATTCCTGACAGAACAGCGCCTTTTCAAAGAGAAAAGAATAAAAAGAGAGAAAACATGTAGTAGTGAGATATGTATTAGTCGTGCAATGAATAGCAAAAAGAGAAACAAAAAAAACGGAGAAAGGAATGGAAATTAGCTTGGTTGGTCGATGTTGAACGTTGGATTTAGTCCGAAGAACAAGAACGCAGGTTGTCTCTGAAACTGTACTCTATGTACACAGTTGGCACTTGGTACGATCAATACAAAAACACTCCATTTCACATACGCATACGTAACGCAAATATCTTTTTTTATTTTCTTATAGCATCCCTTTTCTGCAATATTAAGTGTGTAATGCAAAGCGACGTGAATTCAACAGAGTTCACTTTAAATTTATCTTTGAAGAATCGATTCGCTCCGCGTTGAAAAACGAGAGAAAAAGCAAACGAAAAAGAGAAGGAAGCGGCATAAGTTTAAGTTTTTCTTTTCTTTCTTCATTCTCTTTCTTGTTCCGAATATACATATACTCGTCCTGTGTTCCGTTCTCATGCAAATTGAATGATGTCTCCAGAGGAAAAAATTAGATTAGGCAAGGGACCCTTTCTTTACAATTTTACTGCTGTGTGCTGTCACGTACTACAACAGCCAATGTTAACACCTTCTCTTCTTAAACTTCTCATGAAACACTGAACGGCCAAAATAAAATGACAATACACCTTTTGTTCCCCTTTTGCCGATAATAATGTGAGCTCCTTATCAAATTTCATTTCCATTCCTTTTTATACCGTATTGCTGTCTTTTAGACGAAATTGGCGAGCTCTTAAATTTTATGCACATGATAACAAGTATATATTTACCTAAGCGATACCGGTACTTTTCAATATTAGGATATGTCTCCACAGCCAAAGTCCTGAGATTGACCAGGCCAGCAAGAGACTCAAAGCGTTCCATTCGCCCCATGTCCAGCATTTCCAAGTTCTCCAAACGCGACAGCCCGTAGAAGGTATCTTTGTTTACACTAAAAATATATATGAAAATAAGAAGAAATCAAATATTCAGAAAAAAAATTCGAGATCACGGACATTCACACAAATGAACTGAGCAAGTACATACCGTCCCAGTGGATTTCCCGAAATTCGGAGCGTGATCAAGTTGGCAAGTGGTGTCCAGCTCGGAAGTGTTGTATACTTCAGCTCATTATCCGAAATGTCCAAAACTCTCAGCTTCGTCAGCGAGTTCAAGCTTTGCATTTTGATTTCGTTGACAAGATTCTGAGAAATGTCAAGGCTGATCAAGTGCGGAAGAGGGAGCATCGGCAGTTGTTTAATCCCACAGTTGGCTAGCCTCAGCAAGGCTAACTTGGGCAGGAAATGAAATAGCTCCTACAACCATCAAAAAGAACAACAATCACCACATTACATACAAAATCCAAGAAAAATACTTATAAAGTGCAGAGAGAAACATCATAAATGAATACAAAGTACGCACAAAAACATACACATAACATATGCTAGTATGCTACGCTTGCCCGCTCTACTGTCCTAGCCAACTGTTCAACTTTTTCCATAATAAAAAAGGGAAAGAAAACTATTTTCTCTTTTTTTCTCTTACTCTCTTGTAAAGATTTATGAATGAAACATGATGGGCTTTTTTCTGCTTCTTCTTTTGAAAGAAACAACAAACATCCGCAGCACTAAACTAACAACAGTCAAAACTAAACCATCAACACCACCGGCTGCGTAATTCTGCTGGTGTTTCTCTACTTTACTCAGGCACCCACATTTAAAAATGATGAATCCGCAGTGCTCACCATCAACCAACAAAAAAATAAAAATATCTACACACACAGCAGTCACAACCAGACTTTCTCCCAAACAAAACTACAAGTTAACCAGCAGAAGAGCAAAAGTAACTTTTCCTTTTGCTTGTATGATTTTTTTAGAAAAAAAAACGCGCAGGTAAGAAAAACGGTCGTTTTTATGGTTTCCTTCTAAAAAATACTTATAAAAAACCTTTTCATGCCATAAAATTGCTTTAAAAATGTAACTACATTTGTGTAAGTTTTTGTATGTTTTGTACTAGTATCATCTTTTTTTTCTCGGTCGTACATTTACAAAATTGCTGTATAACCCTTTCATTTATGTACACTTTCTTCATTTTTACTTTCACATCTCTCTGCTTACGGAGAAGAGATCACGCGGGCAAGCAAAGTACCAACTTTTTGCATGTGGTGTGCACTTTTACTTTTTTACAACGTGTCTTTTATGAACTCTTATTTTCTCTAGCCCAGCCACCACGCTGAATGAAATGTACAGAGAAGAAAATGAGCAAATGTGTTCCTTTTTGCAGAGAGAACAACCACAACATCCTCTTCGTCTACATTTTCTTTGAAACCATATTATATAATCAGCTGCTGCTGTTCTTCATGCCACTTTGCCGCCACGCCATGCCATATGCCGTGCTGTTTTCTTATTCTTTACTACTACAAACCTTATTACTACTTTCTCTCCTCCACTTTCTCTTCCGCTGGTAAAACTAGCCCGCACTGGAGAAGCGAAGACATTCAAGGCATTCATTCGAAATACATAAAATGATGGGCCTGATTTTGGATGCTACATATATACAGTTTACATGAGTGTACCCTGTACTAAAAGTTATGTACATATGTAGGTAAATTCATTCTTAAAACCTACATGGGTGTCTACACAAGAAATATGATCATGGTCGTCATCCACTTTTTATTACTACACAGCAGCGGCAGGACTCTACTATAGCTATCTAAATTCACTCACCCAAAAAAGCCATATGGCATAGCATGTCATACAAGTTGACCTGGTGGTGATGATGGCGGCGGGTAAGAGGAAAAGAGCCGGGAGTGGGGAAAAGGAGTATTCAAAGCAAAGTAGAAAGGAAAATTCCAAAAGCGCCGGAGACTAATTCAGAACTCATCAAAAATTTACTGGCCTTTCCCTTTTCTTTTCTTGAATAGTCTTTTCCTTCAATTTTTTTCAATGTACTCTTAAACTGAACTGAACTGCAAATGTACATTGCTGTTTAGTTAGGTGTGTAGTAGTGCTCCTCTCTTTTGTTGTCCCTCCTGCTGCATTGCAGAGAGAAGACCAAAAGAAAATATAAACGGAAGTAGAGAAGGAAGCGCAGAGGTCTTCTCTCTTCACAGCTTGAATAACCTTTAACTTCACTTTACAGGGGGAAAAAAGAGAGGAAAATAGTAACCAGATCGCCTTGTGTAGTCATTACTTGACTTGGCCGTGGGGATTCCGACACTAGCAAAACTGCATGGATAAACTTTCTCCAATGAACATTCCAAAATATATGGAAACATTGAAATATCATCCGACAATCCGACGTCCATAGCATATTCATCTAATGCATAATGTAAGCAAAGTAGAAAAAAGTAACTACATCCACACGATCCCTATACATCCACACTTTTCTTTAGCTTCAAATGTAACGCAATATAAAACTCATTTTTTCTCTCTTCTGCTGAAGAACACAAACGCAAGGTTTGTAATAAAGTTCATTCCTTTTTCTCACTGCTCAAACGAGTGTCGATCAAGGAAAGGGAGAGCCAAACAGCCAAAAACCTTCTACTCTAACGTAACACAAGCCGTATGTGTTCATTTTCCCCTTTTATTTCTTTTCCTTCTCATTTATTGCACCATTCGTCTTGGGATGTCATGCATAACGCACACCACATATCACTCCATTACTACCACCGCTACTACTGCATTTATAACCCACTACACATTCCTTTTCAACTTTTTTTTTCTGAAAAAAATCTCAAAGGTTAAATGAGTAACAAACTTGAAAAGTGCATTCAACGGTATCACTTTTCTCCCCTCTGCTCTCACAAAAGAAATTCACCCTTAAACAGACACATAGCAGCGTCAGACAGACACTCTCACAAGTCATTTATTTTTTTTCCTACAAGTTTCTTTTTTCAGGAAAAAAGTTATTATTATTTGCTTAGCGCATTCTCACTATAATACAAGTTTTGTTGGTGTTGGTGGTGGCATGGGCATGGCATGTATGTATAGCTATTCTACTTTGAATGAATCTGCAAAAGAACGTGATCTTTGTGTGCCTTTTTTCTTTTTAAAATTTTCCCCTTTTTTTAGGTTGAATGCAAGTTGTTAATAATATGCTGCTATATAATATATTTGCATTTTTTTCTTTTTTGGCTCTTGAAAAGTCCAATTCAACTAATTGCATCCTTCCCCTGTTTCCTTTTTTGTATCCTTTCTTCATTATTTTCTTTGTTTTCCCCCAGCTTTGTAGAGAAAGTGAAGGAATGAACTTGAAGTGAAAAGTACACCCCTCTCAAGAGACCTAAGCTATTATTACCCTCACACAACTCACCACTGCCATCATCATACTATGCATTCTTCTTATCTTACAGTCAAATGCAGCAAAGTGTGTGTCTGGTGCACGTTCTCGGTGTTCATGTCTTAAAAGTCATTAATTCTTTGTTCCTGGTATATATTTTTATTTTCATTACATAATAATAACGGCAATGATGAGCACGTTGCTACTCATCATAATAAGAATTAACAAAGCAACAAAAGCCAAGTCAGCAAAGGTCGTGTCGTGCTGTTGATATGTCTTGTACCCTGTGCCCTGTCTCTAGATACCTCCATCATCACACATGTCTTACTCTTCCTGCCTCCTTCTCTTTTGTTGTCAGTTGTACTAAAATATTTTATATTCCACGCACATTTTTATTTCCCAGCTTACATAAACAGGCTCATAAAACTGATTATGGTGATGATGATTTAGTTTAAAAACTTTTTTTCTGTTTTTCTTCAAATTTTAGTTCACTCATTAAAGCAGCCCACGCACCAGAAAGAAAACACAGAGAGGAGGAAAAGACACATGCTTTCACTAACAAATAACTTCAAACGTTTTTTTGTTGGTTTTTAAAATAAAACGGAAGAGAGGGGAAAAGGTTATCAACACCAGCAGTCGTCGTGATGATGGCAATAAGCATTTTCTTCTGCTGACTGTTTACTTAAGCGCAGAGGCAGCAGTCGTATGGCACTTCAAAAGGCTGTGTTGCTGCTGCTGGGGGATATGGGATATCCATTGGGAATTACTTTTTATCATAGTGTTCCTTGAAAAGGGTTTAGTATTCATAATGGGTTCAAAACGCCAAGCCAAGGCACATTTGAAACCAGAAAATTTATCATACTTGTAAAATCGTAATATATGATGATGATATGAAATTTTCACCTGTGTGTGTGGCACGATATTATAGTAATGTATGGGCATGATGTTGTGCATGTGTGTGTGCATGTGTGTGTGTGTTCAAGCTTCAAAAAGAAAATGAGATGAGGCGGTGAGTGGAATGAAAAGTAAAAGTCCTCTAAAAAGTAGAAGTTTTTGAGTTGTTCAAGTTGTAACTCAAGTAAAAACGATAGACTTTCTATTTACTTTCATGAGCTTCTTTCTCCCTGTCTTTTTTTCTGTGTAGGACCTTTGATTTAATTTGGAAAAGAGTTTTGGTGTAGTTACATATTACATAAGTAGTAGGAGGCTGAGGCTGAAACGACGAATTTACACACGCAATGCAAGCATCCACCTACAGCCAAGTCAGTATGCAAAACGACAAGATGTGATGTGACAGGAAGTCTGCTTGATTCCATCAGTCATCCCTGTCATGTCGGTGGAAGAAGTAAAAAGGAGAACGCCGACTTTTTTCTTGATCGAATCGAATGAAGAGATGTGGAAAAGTACGAGGAAGGAAACTTGGTTGTTGGAAAAAAGAGAAAGTTGAAGCATTGTGTATACTTTAGGTGATATATATATGTATGATATGTACAAAGCATGACAAATGAAGTGGTCTCTGGAGAAATGGAGAGACTCCTTCTGAATATCCTTTGATTTCTCTCTTCTAAGAAGATGTAAATCGACTTGAACTGTACACACAAAACATCCATGATGCTAGGGGTGGATGTTGGTCTAACTTCAAAGTGAAAGGGCAAAACCCCTTCATTTTTCCCTCATTTGAGTTAATGTGCTATTTACCTTTTAAGTTGGCACGGAGCAGGTGAACATTGTATATTTATTTTATAAGCAAAGCCATAAGCGTAATTAACATCTTTTACCTTCGATCGAAGTAGTGCATTGTATAAAAATATATATTATTAGCACTTATTATTAGTGAGATAAGAAAGTTGTGGTTTTTACCTTGAAATTGCAACGCAAGTTGTTTCCACTAAGGTCCAATTCCAATAGTGAAGCTAAATTTATATCATTACAAAAGTAATATTTAATTTTATGGTACATGTATTCATAGTACTTATTGTGAGCAATAATTCAGTTTAGTATATGTGTATATTCATATGTTTTTAAGTTCATGATGGAGTACCCAAATTGGCAAAGCTGTTGTCGGGAAGAATCGTCAACCTGCAGAAATATGAGCGATTAAAAATTAGTGAAATGTCAAAAAATGGTCGATCAAATAATTTCGTGAGTAGACTATAAGCATTTGGATAATATAATGCTAACCGGTTGTAACTCAAATTGAGATGAACAATCGAATTTAAAGTTTCGAACATTGTACTATCGAGATTTTCTAATGAATTCATGGAGATGTCCAGACGTCGAATTGTTCGTCCAATCTATAATTATTATGATAAGTAAATTAGTTTGCGAATGCAATGAAAAATCGTCCAAATAATTAGCTCATTTATACACATTACCTGGGACAAAGAACCCACTGGAAGATTGACAAACTCGTTACCACTGAGCTTCAAAATTTCTATACTACTCCCTACCAAAGCGTCTCTCGGAAGCGACCTTGGGGAAAATATAAAGTAATATTTTTCTTACTTTGTGAACTGGTTAAACATGTAACACTTACAATGTAAATGTAATTGAAGTCTGCAATAAAAGAATATGATGATGATGATAGATAGTAAATACCAAGTAATCATACCTAATCTTATTATGTGAGAGGTCAAGATAATTTAGTTTCAGATTCCGTATGAATAAGATGTCCGGTACAAATGAAATTTGGTTGTTTTGCAGACGAAGTATCTGTTGTTAAAATTACATGAATATGTTAACATATGCAATACCTAGCTGAAGGATACCATAATATTCCATTGTAAATTCTTACTGTCAAATCCCGCAAATTAGTGAAACTTTCTGGATCCAAATTTGTAATAGAATTTGAGTTCAAATTTAATTCCTGCAAAAACAAAAGTAAGATTTCTTAACTTACGAACTTACCCATGTCATGACACACGAATTTTTTTAAGAAAAAACAAAAGAAAATCTTTAAAAAAATTAACGAACCAGGAAATAAGGATAGATACTTTGATAAAAGTAAGGAAGTGCTGGAATAAAATTTAAAAAACGATGATGGGGGTCATACAAGTAGTCATTTTGCACACACACCTAAGCTACTTCATCATCAATGAACATACCCTTTAATGAAATAACTAACTATTCTACTCTTCCAATCTGACTAAAAGTTCATTCTCTTCTCAACTTACAAAACTCGCAATGAACAAGAAAAAGTCGGAAAAAAAGAAGTAGGGAAGGAGAAGCTTGCTTGCGTGCTGTATGTGTACACTTGACTTACTCCATCTCATTCCCAATCACAATCAGAATACATCTTCTAAAAAAAGTTCTCACTGAAATTTATTCGTTCAAGTACAGCCTTGCTCACACACACGGAAGCAAGTAAAAAGATCTTCAAAGAAATCTTTATTGAACTATCGCACTATCGCTATAAGACAAGATCACCAGCTAAATGACATGACAAGAAATAAGAGATAGAAAGATCGTTTTAGGCACTTGACTTGACTTTCTCAAAAGTTTTCTCTCAACTCAAAGTACGTGAGCATGATGATCACGATGATGAAATTCTTTGCACACCTAATGAAATGCAAAGAATCGAATAAATGAACAAAAAGCTTTTTTTTCCAAGTCCACACGTGTCTCTTTAAAAATAAAAGTAGATGTAATTCTACGCGTGCAAAGTAAAGGTATGTAAGCTGCACTACACATTACGCATAAAAAGGGCACGTATGTCATTGCCATCATAATGCAAAAAAATAAAAAACAAAAAACTTCATTTCCTATTTCCGCCCTATTATTTCATTGCTGTGGAATGACAGGAAAATGATGACGTTGCAGGACAAGTAATGAATGGGTTCATTTGATAATAGTGTCGCTATCCACAAAAAATGTATACATAACACAACAGCACGTCCAAGTATACATGTCCTAAAATTATGAGTTTTCACTGACAACATCATTTCCTGCCGAAGTGGACGACGGAAATTACATGGGCTTTTCATTATAATGACAGCCCTTTCACACTTGAGTATTGCATAGGAAGAATAAGAATATATACAAAAACAAAAAAGTAAGTGCGTAGACAATTTGTTGCGTTGTAAAGTATCGATTTGTCTTTTTTGCTTACCCGAAGAGAACAGTTTGTTGGGAATAGTCTAACATCAGTCCTTTCCAAGCTATTATGCGAGAAGTCAAGTAGATCGGTGGGGCAAACGGAGACCAAAGCCCCTGTAGCACTTCGATATTGAATCCTGTTGTATGAGGCGTCCAAATACTGCATTTAAAATAATCATTTTGATCAAATTGAGGTTTCCAGTTGAAAGGAAATAAAACTTTTTTGTCATTTTCTCAAACCTTGAGCATAAATCGTCTTCCTTTTGGCACGACAATTTGTTGAATATCATTATGGCTTATATTTAAACCACCGAGGAGTGTTTGGCGAGAGAACGTGTCAAAGTTGAAAACAATTAAATTATTATAACTGATATCTAAAGAAATCTTTTCTCCAGACAGGGCATTGGGCTTCATCATTGTCAGTCTATTGCGATTCAGATAGAGATTGAGGCCTGGATGTGAGGATGATGATGATGCTGACAAAGACCCTGTTTGTGGTGATTTGGAGATTTCATTTGGACTTTCTGAGGAAGACGATGAAGTTTCACTATTTCCATTGTTGGAAAAGGGATAAATGGAAAACGCTCGTTTTTCTACAACTTGAATTGAGTTGTAGCTCAAGTCGAGATTAATGGCTGGAAAGGAGAGGAAAGACTCGGACGCAATGCTAGAAATCTTATTGTGCGAGAGACGCACTTGTGAGATGGACTTGTGTATATTCGGATGAAAAATTTGTCTTGGCAGGGTTCCAGATAAACGATTCCACTCAAGGTTTACGTATGTCAAGTTGGGGTTGGAATAGAAGCTAGATTCACTACAATATAAATTAAATGATGGTGAGGATGATGATGTTGGAATGTGTGGTAAAATCATGTTGTATGTTACAAGTGACTCAATTCATACATACCTGATACTTTGAAGACTATTATGGTCCAAAGCTAACCACTGAGTGATTTAATGAATTAATACATTTATAGTTTATATTCTTATCAAGCATATTGAAACGCGCAGGTATATACAAACTTCCAAGCAAATCAAATTTACATACCTCCAAATCCTTCAAGTGTTGGAACATTTGAGGAGTCACGGTGGTCGCGCTTTTGAGCCCCATACTGATTTCTAAATTGGTCAGTGGCAAGGCAGGAAAGGGTTCTAGCTCTCCAGACAATTGGCAAAAGCTTAGGCTTAACTCGTACAAATTTGGGAAGGCTTCTGTCCGAAACACATTGGGAATTGAAGGAAGAACATGATAAGCTGCTGTTCCGGGAGATTCCACTGAATGGTCCATAATCCCTCCATTGTTATTACTGTGGACACTGGCCATCGCTATATTGGGATGATTGTGTTGTTGATTCTGGTGCGGGTGGTGATGGTGTAGCAAATGATGGGATGCTGATCCGGTCCCCGTACCGGAGAAAGCGAGGGAATAAATGGGATTATTTCTGAGAACCAAAGTGCTCAGCTTCTTCAGTCCAGGGCTGATGCTTTCACTCCCAATGGGGGTTGTGAGTAACATTAAATCGTCCAAATGAGCTATTTTTATTGGAGCCAATAATATTGTGGAAACATTCTTAGTCGAAATTTTCCAGTAAAGAAAATATTGGGACGATTTTTTTAGTCGAATTGCTTTTACTACTAGACCACCCATTACACATAGTTGAATTTAGTCGAATTAAACTAAAAAATGTTAGTGGAACTTGAAACAAAGTAAATATATTTCCACTAATGCTTGGTCGACTAAAAAAATCGTCTATTTTAAGCGTTTCCATAAAATACTGACCTATTTGATTATATCCTAGGTTCAAATGGCGGAGATTGGAGCAGCGGGCGAGCAGCTTTCGAGGTACCCTTGTTTTCATATAATAAAATAAGTATACTTATATGTCTGCAACATTATACCGTGTAACATAGTACGTTTGGTCACTATACCTTGTCAATTTGTTAGAATTGAGGCCTAGGTATGTTAATTTGCAGTCTTTTCCCACTGAAAATAAATAAAGTATTCAGAATTTTGTGACAGAAAAGATCAGAGACCACCATGCACCACAATAAGCAAATAAACATGCTATATTTCTCATTCTGTCAAAGGAAAAAGAGAGAATGAGATTCCAATTCCAGCACATAGACAGACAGAGACAGGAAAAGACCATTTATCAATCGGAGACATTTCAGGCTGTTGCTGGTAAACCCTGTGAACAAACTCTGCTTTCTCTCTTTCCTAACAAGTTTATTTTATCATATACTGTTCTTGTACACGAAATACGCTGGAAACTCAATTTGCGAAATGCTCGCATGCCCAATAATCTGATCATTATCAAAAATGTAAATTATGTCGTGTTTAAATACACTTTCTTTATGCTATTTTGAAACTTTCTCTCTGTTGTTTTTGTGGTCTGTGTAGAACGAGGGAATGATTTGATTTATTTTGTTTCGCTTGATTTTGGTGGTGGGTTAAGCTGACAAACGACAACGATGAATTATTGAGCACTGCATTGTATGCGAACGAACATTATTTAAATTTTCCAGTCTATTTTCCAGCTTATTATGGATGAGCCATGGCTCTAAACCAAATCAAATAACCAATTTCCAAAAATAAGTACAAATTTTGGCGTTACAAGAAAATCGGATTATTTTCACTTTTCCAACCGACATGCACATGTTATACGTAATACAAATAGCATACATACATTGTGGATATACTAATGTTTTCCATCTTTACTTACCTTCGGGAGAGCCCACATTCTCGTCAGTCAAATGGTTGGATCCAACATATAGGTGCTATCATCAAAATAGTAAAACATCACACAAGTCAGTTTTAAAAAGACAACAAGATAAATTGTATAAAATCATACATCGTAGCACTACCCACCATGAGTGAGGTCAAGTTGGCCAAAGCCATCCATGGAATCCCAGGTAAATTATTGTTTTCCAGGTTGAGATACTGTAAGCTACCTTTAAATGGAAAAATTTCATATTTTAAAGGATATTTTAGTACAATATTTTGATGATATTATTTACTATTGCATTAGTAGAGAAATTCTGAAAAAACATAATTCATTTATTTACTCTCGAGGGTGACGAACGCCTCCGTATCAATTCTATGAATTCTGTTGTAGCCCAGGCTTAAACGATAGCAATCCATTGAATGAAATGACCCAGCTGGCAACACTTGTACGTAATTTTTGCTTACGACCAAGTCGAGAACCGTCAGATGAGCTCCAAAAGGTCGTTTTGGCCAGTCCTGCACGAAAATCCCAGAGAAAACCCCAAAAAAATAATCAAGACGTTTTCCCTTGAAAACCAACATGTTTTTATTCACTTTCCCCATTTCTTCAATTTCACTTCTAGACAGACGTTCTTCGTCCACCCGTCCATTAACTTTGTCTTGTAATCATTTGAGAATCGGATTAAAAGAAGGGAGAGAAAATGCGATACAAGCACAAAATTATCAGACGAGACGATGGACGAACGTGTAATATTGAATTCGCAGACACAATTCCACTTTATCATCATCGCCTGCTTTTCATGATAATCATTTTCATCAGAGAAAAAAGCTGACCTGAATAAAATTTTCTGTGAGATCCATCTGGTTTAGGTTCATCTGGAGAGGGGGGCCTTTAGGCCACTCAGTAGGAATTCGGTCGATTGTGCATGCCGAAAGAATAACCCACGAAAGAGAGTCCAGATGAAAGATACCTATGGGGAATTGCTGCAAGCGGTTTTTCATAAGAATCAGCGTCTGCAATAAGTAAAACCACCATATCATGTTCATGTTCAAAAGGAATAGATTTTTTCTCGTATCGTTTCGTTCAGCATTGCATGTTTTCTTTCCTGGTAAAACTTCGTGATCAATTCATATCAATCATCATCAGCACAATGTACAACCATCCATTTCATTTCCACACACACACAAACACGAAAAGTGTTACATGTTTTCAGCAATATTTTTTACAGTCCGAGCTGGATTTTTTTCTGTACTGCTTCGTGATGCTTCTCGTGCGATATCCAATCATATCATTTTCTCTGGCTATCTGTCCAGATTTTTTTTCTCTTTGAAGCCATCAACATGATCAAAATAATTACCATCACCTAATTTCATTTCATTTGAAGGCATGGACATAAAAAATATTGCATGTTCCACATATTTTTTGGGTGTAATAAATGATGAGAGTGAGTATATGTGTGAATGTGAGTAACTAGTTTTTTCTGTCAAATCAGCAGCATGGAAGTTGAGGAACATCATACATGACATGAAATATAATGATATGAAGTTATACGACAAGGTGACAGACAGGGACATGACATGAGTACAAGACGGTAAAACTAATATACACTTGTTATGGGGCACCTTGGGATTTAATGGAATTTTGCAAAAATCAGAGTGCTTTACCTGAAGATTTGGCGGAAGTTGTTCATGGCTTATGTTGCGGACTAAATTTGAGCTGAGGTCTGTTAAAAATAAGAAAAAATATTTTAATTTTAATAAGGTTAGGTTTAATTTTTTAATCTTTCAATATGAAGGCGTTTTACTGGACTGCTTTATTCTGATGTTCACTTTTTTAAACTAAGTTATGTAGAAATGAATAGACAACGTATGTCGGTATTTCTCTTCATTGTATTGCAAACTACATTAATTTTATCACTATACAATTTAATTTCTCGGAAAATTCCAGAACTTTTACGTAGCATGTTTTTAAAGTTTAGTTTTGTTTAGAAAAGATAATATAAATATGTTACTACTCTGATTGTGTCAGCAATAAACTAATTACTGGCTATAAATAAAATCTACTTATAATCAGAAATCAATAATCTGCTCATTCATTATTTCACCTGTAACGAGCAAGGATGAAAGCATGTTCGTTTAATAATGGACGTAATTGGTCACTTATCATCATAATGAAAATATTGCATGCTCGTCTCGTGAAATGCAATTCAAGTAACTGGGACAATGATTCCTGCTCTTTAACAAGTTCTGTATTCCCATACTGTCTCATTCTTGGCTATTTTGTTTCGCTACCTATTTATATTCACTTCGTTCACCATTATTTCCTTTTCCATAATATTTACACTTACCCAGCCACACGAGACGACCAAAGGAGGAAAACATTTTATGTGGCAAACTGTCAATCGAGTTTCCCGATAGACTCAGTTGTCGAATTGATTCTGAAACGGAGAACCACTCGCCTTCCACAGAGTTTAGTAGATTGCTAGAAAAAATAAATGATATATTGGTAAGTGAACTACAATATTAGCCTTTACTGCATTTCTTTTTTAAAGAGTCATTGTGTAATGCTTACTTCCCCAGGTTGACCCACTCCAAGGATTTTAAGTATCGAAAACTATGAAAAGGAATTTCATCGAAGTAGTTCATTGAAATATCCAATACCGTTAAAGAGTTAGCCATTGAACTGCAATTTTAATGAGCATCATGATAATACGTGTATGCTATCTTTATATATATTGTAGATACTCATTACTCATCCAACACTTACCTGAAGGCATACTCAGAGATAAAATAGAGTTGGTCCCTGGACAGTTGGATATTTTGTATCTCCAGCCCAGCAAACGCTGATCCATCCAGCATTCCCAACTCGGACCCTGTCACACTCACATGAGAAATCAGTCCATGTGCGCTGTACTCTACAGAAAGGTAATTTAACAAAAACATCTTATCAATTGATCTAAACGACACCGTCATTTCCAATTAATCTTCCCACATAAAAACTCCCGACATGTTGTTTGTTTCCAGCCAGAGAACAGACCAGATAGCAGATAGCACACATACTTATAAATTTTTTTTGCATCATCCAACAAGCAAACTACATTTTGTCCTTTTTCCCCATCCCAAAATTAATTAAGAGTGGAATAAGCCCACCTACATTTTCTACAGACAATTTATTGGCAATCCTCCCATACCATCTTATTTCCTTTTTCTTTCAAGAAGTACATTTCCATTTCCACCTTATTTCAATTGTCAATATCCGTTTTCCACTAAAAGTAATCCTGGCTGACTGCACTCCAGCCAATTAACTTGACTCTCATCTTACTCCATTCCAAAATCAATCTGCTATTTTATACCTGCCTGCCTTCATATCAAATGGCAATCTATATAGTACTTACTTGAGAATGGCACGGTGAATTGCACACCAACCATTTTATCTCGACACTACTATACTACCAACCACTCATTCTTTTTTTGTTCACCTTCCAACCTCCTTTTCTTTGGGAAAATGGAAGGGCGGATTGAAACGGAAATTGCTGTCCTTCCCCCACTTTACTATTTTTTCTCTCGCTTTTCTTTTTCAATTGAACAATATCACTTGAGTAATAAATATCCACATTTTCTCATGCAACTTTATACTCACCCGTCGGAATGACAGCCAGCGGGACGGCTAAGCAGACAAACTCAAAAATTGGCCCAGACTCTAGTCCTGGCCTGGCATGGTGACTGGAGTACGAGTGAAGGGACCAACTGTGTTGTGTCGAGTTCACCAAAAGTTGAGCAAGTTTGTGGACATCACTTTCTGGGAAAAAGTACGTAGTGGGGTCACTTCGGATTTCTCTTTGAAGCACGGACACCGCTCTGTAAAAGCTCGTTGCGTTAAACCCAACTAGTTGCCAGAGGGTGCGGAGCGCGTCGTAAATCTCTGTCTTTTGGTCATACTTGCAAAAACAGCCAGGGTTGAAGTGACATGAAATAAACTTGTCTGACGGCTGTGGGCCGGAATAGTTTATGAGCACCATGGAAGATGCAGACCCAGAATCTCCAGACGATCCACCACCACTCATTGACATCATCATCTGCTCATCTTTTATTTGCATCACTGTCGGAGGCGAACCAAACCGACCACCAACTGGCAGCACTAGAAATATTGATAGCGTGAAAAATAGCAGTGTCAACTGATGTTGTCCACCACTGCTCCACTGACGTCTTCGACGACTCATCAGTCGCAGTCGTCGAAAACCAAAATATATCCTCATTTTTTCCTTAGTTCTAGAAAAATTCATCATCAAATTCGTTTCCTCCCAACAAGCCTTGTGATAATGCGGTGGTGGCGGTGGCACCAGCTGCTCACTTCATTTCACTCTTCACTCATCTCCTTTTCTTTGCTGTTCCAAAGTCCAACACGCTACAATTTCACCCATTTCCATTTTCCCTCTCCAGTCACTGTAAAAAACAAAATCATCGACATCAGCATCAGACCCAGAGACCCAAGCACCACATGGGCATCATTAGTTTTTCTCTAGTTTATAATTACCACACGGTTTTCTCTTTCTAACAAAAAAATACCACAACAGCAATAGCAACAATAGAAATAGCACAAACGAGAACAAAGTAACGAACCGTAAAAATAACAACTTTCACTCTGTCGCCTTTTCCAAAATGCATGTTTGTCATACCAAATTTCAAAAGTTTCAACCCATTTTCATTCTGTAAAGTGCAAACGCGTGACCTGACATTGAAATCGAAAATATTCAAATTTTCGATTAGTAAAAAAACCATGCATTTCAAGCTCAAGCTACCACCCATCCTCAATTGTCCCATTTCCCAATACTTTTTCTCTTCTTCTCTGAATATCAAAGTCATATAGCCCCCATAATATCATAGTCTCATTCTACAATTGTCAGAGTCAGCACTAGAAGTTCGAGTAGTTGTCGTTGCCCTCGTCTTTTTCGCACTTGAATAGACTAACAAGCATATACACACATTCAATATAAGTACTACTTTCCACTTTCACCGCCGCCACACACACACACACACACATGCATAATATACTCAATAGCACTTGACGACACACAAGTACTATGTTGCCGTCGTTGTCATCATCTCGTTTTTTTCTCCTTATACCACTTCACCATATAAATTCACCTTACTATTATCATCATACACACGTGAACGTGAACATATCTTTTTTATACCATCTATAGAATATCACATGAGAAAGAAGAAAAAAGAGTTAAAAATTTCATATTGACTCTTTGGGTGAGTAGATTTTCCTACGCAGCAGATCCACTACTAAAAAATGAAGCTATTCAACTTTTTTTTCAAATCGCTTCCTAAGCCAACATCTTTCCAGCAAATCCAAAATCCAACCGCACTGGATATTCTACTTTTTTATCCCTTTTCTCATATATTTCGTTATGCTCCCTTATATACTTCACTTTTTATTCCGCCTTTACACAGCATCTCCCTCCTCATGGGAAAAACTCTTGTCGATTTCTACTTGTAATCTTTGTAATGCTCCCTATCATCCCACCACACCGCCACCATACCACAAGCGTCTCTCTTGCTCTGCTGTCTCAGATATTTTCCCTTTATTCTCTTCACTCCTTTTCTTTCCCAATTTACATTCTTTGTCGAATATGCATACTATGTAATACAACCACACATGTGGCTTTCCCTACACACACACAAATAGTTCAAAGGCAAAAAATGTCACAAAGTTTTCTTTCCTTCATTTCTAAGGATTTGGGTTGTCCCTGTCCCCTCAAAAAAAATAGTCACAATTTTCCCAGGCTCTATCGCCTCCTCTTTTCGCCTACATAATATTCTACATTTTATGCGTAACCTCGACTCAGCAAGAAAAATGCATAAAAATTCCTTGTTCAACTTTCGCTCTGTTTGGTAGTGCAATGCACTCTCTTACATATTATTGTACGTCCACACGAACAACATTTTGTTCCAGCAAGCGACTCCGACTTCTAAATTATTTACTCGCTTTCATGTACCAACATTATTTCGTTGTGTGCGTTAATGAACCAAGCAGAAATGCAATCCTATAAGCTAGATGCATGGTCACACGAGGATTGGGAAAAAAGATACGTAAAGTTTTAGTTTGAGCGGACCAGACCAAGTAATTCAACACGATAGTCTCTATTCTTCCAGGAAACCAACTCAATTTACGCAGTGCAGCACGGAGAGAGAGATGATGCTATCATGAAAATGATGATCGTGATCATGATAATGATCTTTTTACACTGGCTCGACAAGGTTTCTCTCTCTCTTCTATCCTTTTCCTACGACAACGTTGAAACGACATTCCCTGTGTGCAAGAAGACACGATGACGATGATCATGATAAAAGCCTTGTAATAAGCTATTTTGCTACATACTTTGTGCTTGGAAAAAAGGATAATAATGATCTTGAGATGATGATGGGCGATGTGATGACAAGGCACAAAATTTACTCTTGTACCAAAACGTTACCTGCTGAACCTGACACAGAGATACAAGGAAAAGTGAATACACACCTGCAGTTTCCAAAAGCTCAAGAGAGATAAGTTTTTTTTCTAGGGGACCTTCAGGCAACAGACAATGAACTCAAACCCTAGAAAAAAACGAACGCAGCACCAAAAAACTTGGATGAAGATGATACGATGATGGTAATAGACTTCCAATTAGATTTACAGTATTTTCCTTCTAAAATATCATGTCTTCCCATCTTTCTATCCACCACCCTTATACATTTCCTTTTTTTGTTCCTTCTTTCACATCTTTTTCTATATACATGTCATTGTCCTATCAAATACCACACACACCGTCATATACACGTCACATGCATACCTATATTCATATATTACGTGTAAAGAACGTACGACGACGACGAACACACAAAGTCATTTTCATTGTGAATGCAATAAAGGCTACAGGGAAACCTGTTCTCATCATTCTATTCTTCATCTAGTTTCAGGAAACCGGAGACTGATGATAAAGATGATGATATGATGTGATGACAATGGAGTTTTCCTTCCTCTTCTTATTTTTTCTTCTTCCACCTTGACAAAATATTTACAGAAATGTTGACGTCGACGCGTTTATAAAAGCTACTGAAAAAATCACATTTTCCCCTTTTATTTCTGTGCGCTCTTCATTTTTCTTCCTACTATCATTTTTTTTTCAACAAGCTAGCCAGCCACATTTTTTCATACGTTTATTTTAAGAAGGAGAGAGTTGGCGTATTTAGCCCCAAAGGCTTTTAAAAATTCACCAAACCACCACAAAAGTAAATGGAGCGAAAGAAAACCAAATAGAAGCACAAGAATGATTGAATGCTTGAGAAATACCAATGTCTTACACATATCATAGTAGGAATATGAGTTGAGTGTGTTTAAAACATACTTTGCAGAAGCAGCGAGAAAAAATATCGACATCATTATCCGTACATTTTATACACGAATGCCAAAACCGGGAGAGCTCCTTGTGCTCAGCATGTAAACGTGCATATATTTTTTGGCAACGAACGGATTAGATTACAGAATGGCAATGGAGTACGACGGAACGTTGACATAGGCTATAAGCATTTGCCTGGAGGACCGCAGGTGTACTTGACATTGTAATAGAGGCAATGACGATGGTGATCATGTTGGCGGTGTGGTGTGGTATGTGTTCAGTCAAACGAGAGCTGCTGAGAGAAATGAAGAAAAAACGGTGGATAGCGAGCGGTGAAAGTAGAATAAAGAGGACGACTACAAAATGAACTGGCATCATTACTGCATTAGCTTTATTCACTGCCACAAAAAAATAACATTGTTGGTTTTTACTTGCTTTCCCAGGATTTTTTTTTCAGCTGAAAGGCTCAATTGAGCAAAGAAATGAATTTTACATGCAGGCGGTGTTCGTAGCAAGTATGTTGAACTGAGGAAAAAAATCTTGCTGGGAAGAAAAAAGGAGATGAGATGCCTGACGCCTGCTTGCTATATTTTTTTCTGGGAAATGGAAGAGGCGGTAAAGGCATCAGGCAACAAAAGAAAAGCGGATTGTATTTCGTTTGAGAGAGAAAAACACATGTAAAACTAATATAAGTACAAGATCTGTTATGGTGGTGGAGTGTAGAGTGGGGTTATTAACTTTTATAAGAAGACAGGCAATTTGAAGAAAAGGCAATGATGATGGCAATATAAACAGTGGGATGAGTAACGAGAGGACCTGATGCGGGTTTTAAAATTATACGCACTTTTAGGAAATCAGAAGTTTGCAAAATAGAGAAAGAAATTTTAAATGCATAAAGGGTACATTTAATTTCTTCATTTTAAACATAAAAAAGTATTTTTCTGCATGGATAGCACTTTTCCTTTCAACTTTTGCAAGCTTTGCTGAAATATTTGTATTACAGATTTCATTTGCATAGTTTCTTCTGAAATTTTGTGCAATATGTGTTTGGCAAGTGGAATGAAATGCCGAACAGAACACGATATTATGCTTGTTGATGATATTCAATTCCACTTTCTCTGGTTGGTTGGAATGGAATCTACAATGCAAAAATAATAGATGCCATCATACCCCACATATAGCCAAAATGACCGAAGCATGATTGCTTTTACTTTGCTTTCATTTTGCCAAAAAAGCGGCTGCTCTTCTTCACTTGAGAACTGCAGAGAATAAGTGTACATTTTGGATAACAAATGTAGTTTGTAGTCACACGATGCAAATGAGCTCATTTTCTTCTTTCTCTTCGCCAGTCATATTCCCTTCCTTTCTCATTTATAACAAGCATACTTACACAGATTTCACAAAATCCGTTCCCCTACTTTGTACTACACGCCTGCTGCTTCACTCAACCAAAAAAAGATTTCTCATCGCTTTCGTTGCGTTTTCAAAGCTGTGTTTATAATGCAGCAACAGCAACCACTTGTGCTTCATTGCAATCATCATCTCATCTCGAAACAAGCCTGTAGTCATGCTTTTTCCAACTCGAATATCTCTCTCTGTCGCGCACAGTTTTCTTTTACATGATGCCCTGCCACTGACGCTGATAAATATAAATATATTCTGTGGGAAATCTTTGCGAAATTTATACAATAAACCGGCTCATTCCCATAATATTGCATTATAATACATTCATGATAACCTTCGTCCTCATATTGTTCCCGGGGGTGGACTCTGCTCAAAACTTTCATGCTACATTATTTTTGTTGCTGACTGGGGTTGTACCCTAACTATGCCTCAAGAACTCTAAAATACTGCAGTCAATGATCTGCTGTAAAACTTGTCTCTAGATTTGGGTTTTTTGTCATGAACGGCGCCATCTTACAAATTTACTTTACTTACCTCTCCCTTCTTCAGTTAATCTTCGTATTATGGTTTTAACGGTAATTTGGGATTAATTTTAGAGTGCCATCACCATCATCGACTCTTGCTGCTTTTATGTACATTCATACAACCAAAATTAAGCATATACACCACATCTATCCGCAAATGTTGCAATCTCCTCCTCTTCAAAAGAAAAATTAGGACAGCGTGAATTTGAGGAGGATTTTGAGCAATACAAAACTACATGCTTCCAAAATTATGACAAAACTTTACCCAAGAAATTGCTTCACACTACTACCACTCCATTCCACCAGACCAAAATTAAACAACACATTAATTTACTGTTTTTATTTCGTTTCTTTGAACAGCAACCTATTTTCCATTTCTGCACAAAATCAACTTAATGTTCACGTTTCCATCTAACGACATCCCCGAACCAATCCCCCGCTAAAAATTAATTCACCGACGAAAGACGCGACACACAAACAAAACAACAATTGCACTGCAGGTGTTCTACGGTTTTTGTGATGATGTGCTTTTCTATATACACGGTCGGATTTCTCATCGGTGGTGGCGGGGAAAGTGGAGAGAAGAGAGATGATTAGGAGGAATAAGAAAAAAGCTAGAGAACACGGATTCATTCTTCACAGAACAAGAAATGAAATGAATTGGCAAAGTTGGTTTACTTCATACACTTTCTCTCTACTTTCTCCTATTCTTCATGGTTTTGTTCCAGTGTTGTACAAGACTTGAGCACACTTTCACAAAAGAGAAAGTATAAAGCTCCCCTTTTGCTTTCACTCTTTGCATTTTCTTTTCTTTTCAAACAAATATACCTATAAAAAGTTTCTCTTTTGCTCTGGTTTGGTTTTCGCTGCTGGATTAATAGAGTAGGCGGAGAAGCATGGGCATGAGAAGAGTAAGCGAAAAGAAAAGAACAGGAAAGTTTCTGAGATGAGCTTGTTTTCACTTGTTTCGGAAGGGAAAAGGAGTGAAAAGAGGTTACCTGCTGTGTGTAGAGTGGTAGGAGTAAAAAGCAGTGTGAGTGAGAGAGAGAGAGAGCCACATACAAACAATCCAATTCCAAAATTACAACAAAACAACATTATCATCATCATCATCGTCGACTCTTCATCCTCATCAGACATGGAACAAGACTACCACCTACTACAAGGCAAACCATTATTATCGTCATCATAAACTAAGATTTTCCATAAATACCTAAGCAGCCAAGCCAAACACAGACAAAAAGAGTGAGCATGTATTGAGGAAGATATCTTTTTATTCCAAACATTTCCCACCTGAAATACTACCACCCGCACGCAAATAAAAGGAATGCAAGACAAGGAGACGACTCGTTCTCTAATTATAATTAACCGAATTAAATTACAAATTGTACATCCATTCAGACAACGCACAGAGGAACGAGCAATAGAGGAACATGTGTTCATGTGACTTTCTCCCAGCTACAAGGTACAAATTCATCCATACTTTGTTGTGCATGAATGTGTGTGTCTGTGGTTTCTACTTTTAAAAACAGATTGTACTGCAAAGCCTAAGGGAATGTAACAACTGAAATGGAACTGAAACAAAGACACAACAACGGAACTGCTAGATTGTATGTTATATAAGTACAGACCATCATATCATCCAAAGTTAAGCATGTACATAGCTTTGTTACTCTTCTTTTTTGGTAGTTAACTTGAATAAAACAAGGAAAATGTGGATGGATGATGATCATCATCATGATCATCATCCACCGCATCCTTAATGAAGGAATAACAACAGCAACAGCAGCATCACTGAAAACACAGGTGCAACTTTGCCACAACACAAATGTCTACATCAGGATAAGAAAAACTCGTCTGCTGCTGGTGCTGCTGCGTAATTTAGTTTCATTTTGCGCTGAGGGGGCTATACATAATGAATGATCGGGTGTCATCTTTACATAATGCATGGATCAAACAAGCAATTAAAATTTAAATATATAACATACATTCATGCACGTCACACATTCTTACATGTCTTGTATTGATCTCTCAGTTCAAAGACCCCAATTCTTTCACAACTTTTCTGAGAGCTCATTAGTTTCCATACGCTCATTGTAGCCAAGGGAAACTTGTCTCTTTTAGATTCAAAGGAAGGACGCGGACGTCATTTAAAGACGACCCCTCTTTCTCTTGTGCACCAGCTTACATAATACTATATATTCACTTAAATATCCAACAAAACAGCCCAAAACAAACAAGAAGTAATCAACAGCACTTTCAACTTTTGCATATTTAAAAACAAGGGGAAAAAGTACAAAAACAGCACTGCCATGCCAGACGACAGGCGGACAACAGAAACAAAATGAGTTCCTGCCTTCATATTTCTTTCCATACGCAGCATTTTATGGACTACACAAGAAAAGCTTTTTCCTCTTTCACTGCAGAGGATGCCATGTTGTTGCACACAGCCCTTTAAAAATTAACTTCTTTACTCAAGTCAGTGGCACCAGCAGCAAATGTTAGTCGTGGTTATGGTATTTACAATATATGGTGTCTGCAGAATAAATTCCACCACCAACCCAACAAAAAATACATTCAAACTTGCTGATGCATCGACTACCAAGTGGTGGAATATTTTGGTCGAGAAAACACAACTTCATTTTCCTCATTCATCTCTCCTCCTCTGTTTTTATTCATTCATTCATATTTCTCCACATATTCATAGCACGCGCAATTCATGTCATACAACTGAACTTAATCCATTTTCTATACAGTCAAAACAAAAGTTACCAAAACAAGTGTAAAATTGCAATGATGATAATTTAATGAAAGGATTTATTATTTAAGCGTAAATGTGTGTGTAGTTCCATTCATTCATATTACTCCTCCACACTTAAATTACTTATTGTATTCCATTATTTATTTTAAAAAAACTACAATCCAGGAAGAAAGTACTGTTACTATAATAATCTTGTAATGCCCCTCGGCAAATATTCCCCTTAATCCTTATTGTTTTCTTGGAATCACTATTGTTCATGAGCACAGCTCACATGAACGCATTTTTTACGCAAAATAAATTTACATTTAAAATTCTCCTTTTTTATTATTCCAAGGACGAGATAATAATCAGAGCATTTCTAAAAAATTCTAAAACATGTTGATAGGCAGGCACTTTCCACATTCATATTCAAATGTCACATGCTCAAGCACAAGCACATATACAATTTTCCGCCTGTCTTTACCAGTCAGTGTACAAATTTTGTTCACTCTAATTTTTTCCACTTTGTTGCCAGCTTTTACTTTTCTAAGACTTACACTGTGAGTTGAGCTCTTCTTGATGATGGATGTATCCTCCTATCTAGCCTGCATTTTTATATAAAGTGAGTGCTAAAAAAGACACACACTTTCATTTTCATAATTATATGACGACGACGATGTGAATGTGAGGTTCACAAAATGTGAGCGTACCCGGTCGGTTGGTGACGATGTGCGATGTGATGGCATCATGGCATGGCAGAGACAAGACAAGACAGGAGGAGGAGTAGTCAACGCCTATCACCACTGCTACCGAACCACCACACATGCAAAAAATAAAATCCTGTTATCAAATCTATATCTCCACACGTGCATGCATGATCTTTTTTCCCCATATCCAACGCATACCCCCACTTTTCTACACATTTTATCCAACATACTCTCTTTTTTTGTTGTGCTTGTGCATTCCTCCGGGAAATTGTGTGTAGTGTATATCAATATATTTTACCATAACAAACTTGTAGCGATCGTTGTCTCTCGTCGCTAGTCCCAAGAATAACATGCGAAAATGAAAATGAACTCGCTCGACGAACACAAAGTGAACATCATTCAAAATTTACACTTTCATTTACTTTTCTCGAAATATCTGCATAAATTCATATGAATACCTCTAGACAACACACATATACATAGATGTAAATAGGCTTATCATGATGGGAATTATATTAATAATTTTATATGTGAAGGAAGTTTGATGAGCCATATAAAGAGTCCAAGCGCATGATTATCACGATAATGATAAGTTTAGAGAGAGATGGAGGCTACGCTTGAATAAAGTAGTAAATACTGCAGCTTTTACACTCAAATACGTTTTCCATTTTTTTACTGCTTGTTGTTTACTTCGACTTACTTGAAATTAGACTACCCGCAACACCCAACCCTTTCATTTTCATGTGCTAGTGTGTATTTTGCACATACGCACATTCATTTTGTTTTGTTTGTCTTTATTTCACCAGCACTAGATACTATTACCATTTATTTCTTCACACCACCAAAAACTCTAAATAGAGAGAGAACAACAAGTAGAGAAACTCAGCACACATGCATACATCGTATCGTAGAAGTGTGGATTTACTCTGTAAAGCAAATAGAAAAAAAGTGTGGCATAGCATGACACACAAGGGCAAAATAAATATTCAGAGGACTTGTATTCTATAATAGCCCATAAGCCCATCACATCAAGAGAAAAAGAATGGGAATTCAAAGTTGAATAAAAAAAGTGAGAATTGAGAATCCACAACAAAATTCACTCTACAAAAGCAAGTTCACTTTGTTGTTTCTTCTTGCACACACACAACAACAGCAACGAACAAGTATAATGCACTGCAGCTTTGTAAATTTTTGTTGGCTTTGGGTTGGCTTTGGCTGTTGAGTTGAATGAAAGGAGGAAGGAAGTAGCACATCCAACCAAACACACACACACACACTTACACTTCTAAATAACTTATGTAATAAAATAGTAGTAGTGAATTTCTATTGTTGTCTTCCCATTACATATGTATTGTTGTCTATTTGTTTCTTACTTTTTACACACAAAACCGTACAAAACCATAGACTATACTTATTATATACACATACATATACCCCTTGCCGTTGACAATGATATACGATGTTTACCTTTCTACTTTTTCTCTACTTTTACTATATTGCTTTGCTAGATAACAATAATGTAAAACAGATGAAGATAAATAGAGAATGCATGAGTACAAAAAGCAGAACACATCATCATGAATTGTGAATGGGAGAAGAATAGTTGATAGTTTTCTAATTTTACACACTCAACACACGAAACATACACAGCTTTCATTTCATGTCTTTCTCCCCTTATCATTACGAATGCATAAAATAAGAAGCAAAAACCATAATCATTTTCTTCTCCCTGTCAAAGCTGTGTCGATGCCGTCCTTTTTTATATAGCTGCACTGTTCAATGACGATTTCCAATGCGTTACTCGTCTGCATACCACTAACTATTAATGCATGCAATTGGAATTTGTATTTGGGCATTGAAATTCCAGATTAATATTACTGCGTGCATTACATTTAGCCATCGTCTTCAATAAATTCTTACTCTGTTCTGTTCATACGCTTTAATGATTATCATTATCGGATAGCATGCATTTTACCAACAAACCCAATACCTTTTTTTACCATAAAGATATCGAAGCGAAGGACACAGAAATAATAAACCGTTGCATATGTATACCTTGATATGATTTTGTGGGAATCCAAACACCTGCTCAGGTAATATCTATTCTCTTTTCGTTTTGTAATAATAATTTTTTTCTCTACAAATTGTGAGGATTTTTTTGTGTGCGCGCTTCAGGTAAACTTTTATGTGCACAATTCTTCTTTCATTTCAAATTAATTTTCTGTAATAACTTATCCAATTTTTTCCGATTTGTACATTACAAAAAAATATTTCAAGGTGAGAGTGAGAATGAAGAAATTTCTGGATGGGAGTCGATATAACTTTTGAACTTTATTTTGGTAGTAATGTGATATTTCCCAACAATTAAACTTTTTTTTATGGTGTACCTTACTTTATAAAAAATAAACCCTTCCTAATAGTTATTCAATACGATTGTATAGTTTTTCATCCTCGGATTATTTTACGTTTTGACTTTTCTTCGGAGTAGTTTCACTCTACAAACTTCTCCTATATTCTCTCTCTTATTTTAATCACAATTCAGGTCACGATCAGCCGCGCCATTTCCCCGCAAAATTTGTTGAGTGAGACCTGACTGAATGCTTAGCTGAAGTAAAAAAAAAAACTCTTGTAAAACTTCAACTTTTTTCTTTCTCTCTTCAATTTTCACAACTAATAGACTAGAGAGCACACACACAAACCAAACCACAATAATAACAGAAAATACATAGTTATTCTCAAGTTACTTTTTTTTACTGTAGTGCAGAGTGCACACGAAATCGACATCAACATACTCATTCAGTCAGTTAATATATGAAATTGACGCCTTCATGCTTTCCTACGTTTCGCTCGCCTCTCAGCTCAACAATTTTTAAACCTCTCATCGCATCGCATAGCTTTTTTTTATAGAAAAAATAGTATATTGTGCATATAATGTTTTTGTGCGAAACCCCAACAAAAAGACAAAAAGAAAAAGTCGACCTTGTTCTCAATAATTCCTTTGGTAATGTACATCATCACACCGCTCACCATATGCTATTTGCTACACAACTTTCTACGCCATTTTATTTCTTACGTACTTTCACCTGTCATCTTCGTGAATTTTATGGGATATATTATTCCATATAATAAAATGGGATCTTAAAGTACTTCTTGTGTTTGCTACAACTACTTCTAGTATTACTCTCTCTCTCTCTACACTCACTCAACAACTCGGCATAACAAAGTGATAGCGGTAGCAGCAATGAACCCGATGACAATAATACTCCCTCAGAGAGAAGAATTTAAACCACAAAAAAAACTTGTTATATTTCTTTCGACATTATTTCCCCTTTTTTGTTTGCTTCTTTTTCTTTTATTCTTTTTTGACGCTCGCGAGCAACTCTTCTTTCTTTTGCCTTATACGCCGTGGCATACAGTATACACGAGGTCGTTGCCTTTAATGCATGTTCTTGTTGCAAATGATGAACACTCCTGAACATTCTGTTGGAAAGGAAGAAAGTGAGAAAATGTTGGACAGTAATAATAGCTCAGAAAACGGAACCTTTTGAAGAAGAAAAAAATAGCGAAACCGAAGAAAATTGCACTTTTGCTCTTTTTCTTCTCCTTTTTCCTCGTGCCATACATACTCAAACATAGGTGGTGGTGCTGGTGCTGCTGTGTGTGTGCTGGCTTGAAGGCAAGAAGAAGAGAGAAAGTAAGCCAGGCTTTCACTTGACTGTTCTTTTTCTCCAACACCACGACTGCACACACAGGAAGCTTTCACAAGAGAAAAGGAAGTGGTTTAGTTTACTGGTGACTGGTTTTGGTGTTGTTATGATTGTTAAGGATGGAATTTTACTACCTCTATTTTCGTCATATATTTTCCACACACATAATATGATACTATCATTATTATATTTTCTTTATATTAGGATATCATATCATATTTTATATAGGTTACAATTGCAATATTATTATTTCGATTCTAATACTCCTACTGCCAACGCCACCACACAGTTTCCTCCGCAGGGAATGCTAAAGGTATCCATAACCCGTCCTGTGGAAAAAATGAATGGTTGTACATATTTACTACTGCGCTGCTGGGAAAAAAAGTGAAACAGGAAAACGAGCACAATTTTTTTCGTTAATAGTATGGTACACTACCTTTGGAACATACTACTGTCCCACCAGAGAGAAAAATAATGTCATTACATAACACTTTATTTTGTTGGTGGAGGGAGATGGTGCAAAAAATGGAAAGTATACTTGTTCAAAATACTACAAACCTAGTAAAGAAAAAAATATATTTATACTTTTTATACTCAAACTTTCTTTGCTTCTCTTTTTTGCAAAGAGAGAAGAAGAATGGAATTATGCATGACATGATTTAATGGAGAGGATTTTACGGAATTTTCATGCAACTTTTCACTTTCCCCTTTTTTGTTGCTTCACACTCACACGACGATGATGACGACGGGCTTTGTGTGTGTTGCTTTTGCGAAATGTACATATATAACATATATCAACATACGTGAGCAAGCCTAATTTCCGGTGGTGGGGATATTTTTTTATACAAAATGTTTGCATTGCATACATCCATACTTCATTTGCATCTTTCTTTTCTTTTTGTTATTATGAGCTCCATTTCACAAGAGTCTAGACAGGTATTCTCTTTTGTTTGTAGATATTATTTTTATACGACGGCACGTGCTTATAATTTTAACCATTTTGAACTCTGTTTGCTTTTGCTCTTTACCTTCTACACCTGCTGCTATGCGCTGTGTATTTTTGTTATATATCGTTGTATATATTAGAAAAAAGGGAAATTATCATAATAGCTATCATGCAGCATGTGCTGCGGTGGAATAATATACACAAAGCCAACCGCTGTGTTTTTTTTGGAGAGTGACCTACTGACTTTTTATTATCGCTGCTGCTCTTGCTCTCTACTGTTTAAATCGTACTTATAATACTATCATCACCATCACATATTATATAGCGTGCTGACTTGACTGCCGAGTCGAGTGCCGACTCCTGAGCTTTCGTACCATCAGGGATAATTGAATATTTAAGCTAATTTACAAGGTTGAGGAATGCTCATTGCCATCTGCCAGCATGGCATAGTCATCATCATCAATTCGCTTTTTAGCATTTCATAACATTTTTTTTTTACTGTTTGTAGCAGCCAATTTCTAGAGCTTTGTTTGTGCAAATTCAATTATTATAATGAGCGCATTGTTGACTATTACTAGGAAAAACATTTTTCTCTGCTTACGTATGCATGTATGTATGTATCATGTGATATTGTTTAAGGTATAACTCCAGAAAATTACTAAACAAGCGAAAAATTCGCTGAGTAATTATTTACGTTTACTGTCATTTTTAATAACAGGCTTACTTACATTTTTTTCTAGAATGGAGGACAAACTATTAGCTGATATTTTTTGCGTACTTTGATCAAAAACACCGACTGACTCACACCGTTCACATTGCAAAAAAGAAGTTTATTTTTCCTTTTGGCATTTTACGATGTGTTTGATGCCACAGTAGTAGTGTTGGTGAATTCAATGGAGATTATGATGGTCTTTGGTCGGTTGGTAACATTTGGCGGTTATACAAAGGTCCAAAAAATATTATGCATGACCAGCTCAGTACCAACAAAACTGAGCAAACCCATAAAAATGGTTTTAAAAAAACGTGGAGAGGTAAGTGGAACAGCACCAATAAAAAAAGTATACTGCTTTTTTTACTACTCCATTCACAATTCAATGCCACAAGCATACAAATTCATCATTTTCTGGGGAATAATAGTAGAGTAGTAAGGTGGGTACAAAATGAACATGAATTTGGTATGAACATAATAATGGAATTTACTAGAAAGAAAAAGAGCCTATTATTGTAATCAATCAAATTATGCCTGGAAGGCATGCGTGCGTAAAACATAGATCTAAATTCCTTTACATGTTAAAACCAAGCGTTTTCAGATTTTGGGGTTGTTATTTTCTAAAAAAAATTGAAATAAATGCCGTTAAAATTTAAGCCGTGATTACGGCAATCGTTTGTTGCAAAAGGTGTTCAAGCACATAATGTATATTATGGACAATGGATACTTACAACAAGGCTGATAACTTTGGGTGCACATTCAACATTGGCTATTATGTTGAAATGTAACTTTCTTTGCCGTTCTTTTAGAATCATCATCATCACTTTACAGAAATAAAAGAAGAGTGTATATAAATTGGGATGTGATCATTTACTGGTACAGATGAAAGAGCACAGGTTGAAGTAGAACTAAAATATCTTGGAGAAATAGTCTACGACGGTTTCAATGTTGTCAAAGACGATGTTTCCTTTTCGATTGGATTTTGCCACACGTACTTGTACACCCATGCGACAAAGATGCCGTGAGAAAGCAAACAAATCAAAGAAAGGCCTGGGATTCTGTAATGTTTTTCTCTTTTTCTTCCCGATGGCCCTCTCTCTTGATTCTTTCACTCGCTCCACTGAACTGTATTTATTGTACACACACACGTATTCCTCTCTCGAGTATATTATGTATTTTAGCCGAAGAAAAAGGAAAACAGAAATGCGTTATCTTATCCTCATCTGTTACAGCACGCCATCGTCATCGTCATCATCATCGCCATCACTATCACCGCCCAAGCGAGAGAGAAGGTAAAGTAAGACAAGTTTGTTTTTTACTGTTTGCTCGTAAAACAAAAAAAAATGAACAAACAGAAAAACGAAGAATGACAGGGAGAGTATAGAATAGACAGAAACGAAATCATGTCACTCGTCGTCGTCCCATAGTCTATACGCTACAGTAGCGCAAACATATGTCACCTCATTTATTATGCAACTCTTTTCCTCTTCTTTTTTGCTCGCAAGTCGCAACCAATTTACTTTTTGTATGCCAATCAATGTAAGACGACGAAAGAGCATGAAGAGATACAATAAAAATGCTGGAAGAAGAAAAAAATAAAAAATGAACAAATTTGCCCCAGATTTTTTTTCCTCGATTGATTGCTACTGCTGCTGCTGATTCGATATAAAAAAAACCCTGCGTGGTCTAATACATTTGTAATGAAGGAAGTAGGTACTTACATATAAGCGCGCAAATTGTGATTTTTTTACCGTGAAACCAACCACAAATAAAAAACCTAACCGGAAAAAAACCACGAAACTAAGCAAGTCAAGTCAAGTGATATATGTGTAGCAACCTCAGAGGGAAAGATTGACTGGTTGATAGTTGATGAGAGTGAGGAGATATCAGTGCACAAACCAAAAACTCAACTTTGTCTGGTTGGATGGATGGATTAATTCTGATTAAATGTGCATGTGGTTTTTCTATTTTGTATGAGCATTCTCATCCGTACTTTTTAGTTAGCTTGGTGTGCGGATTTGTATTTTTTTAGGTAGCCCACCAGCCCAAACCACCATCAAAACTATACACTTAAGTAACAACAAGAGACATGGTCGAGGAAAAGCTCAAGTGAACGGCGAAGTTGAAGTGGATATTCATGAAAAACTAATGAGCTTGTTTGCTTTCCCTTCCAGTGTACTTTCTGCTGTATGGCTGGCTTAGCCAACCAAGTTGAGCCAAGTGACTAGTCACCACACAACAAAAGAAAAGCAGAGAAGACGGCAAGAAACCGACGAAGTCTAATAAATGAGCAATGGTTTGTTTGTGGGAAGAAAACAGGAGGAATGAGGAGAGATGGTAAAAATAGTATTTATGAGAGAAATCCAAGACGTAGAAAACTGTAAAGATAAGAAAGGCAAAGCCAAAGCTTGCAGGTTGAAAAAGTATATTTATGCATTTCCTCTTCCGTTCGACAGGGTCATGCCAAAACGTACATGGAATACCACTTTCGCACAAACTTACACACACAAGTAAAAGCTGTCTGTTATGTCTCGTAAAATAATACACATTGTCAATGCAAAAAGGAACAAGTCTGACGTGACATGTTGCTGTTGCCTCTTGTGGTGGTGAAGTCCCCAAAGAACATTTTGAGTCCAACCCAACCACTGCCAGATCACCAAAGAGGGGCGTGTGTGACTGATGTGACATTGTGACATACTGTCAATCTGCAAAAGTGCACCTTGGAAAAAAATACAGCACAACTTATTATTTATGCACTACCCACTTTCTTCGTTACGCTGGCTTTGTTTTCTGGTATCCTGTCAATTGCGAGTTTGAATTTTTATGCTTAATTATTAAACTCAACAGACTAAATAAACTATGAGAAATATGCCAGCGAAAAAAAACTTCATTTGCTGCATTTTCAACGGACATTTTTCAAGAAGAGTCACAAAAAATATTACAATTTTAGGATTTCGTCTGGTTTTTTTCTTCATAGAATGAAGTTTAAGTTGGCACAACGCACTTGCATTTTATCTGTAGCATTTACAAAAAACGAAAATACCTTTTTTCATCTCTTATTCTTATTTCAGGTTAAGATAACAATTATCTTCCTTCTGGGTCGTATTAAATGAAAGTACACAGTAAGTAATGATATTTAAAGGTTATTTCTGGGAATAAATAGGCATTGCATACCATAAAATGAAATTGTAAAAAAAGAAAACCAGGGCACGACACAACTTTCAAGAACTTTTTTTTCTTTCTCTCTAGACACTACTCCTTTGCTCCAAAAACCCTCATCCCATTCTTCAAGACTGAATAGAACTATTTTCAATTACATTCACAATAACAGCATAACAAAGTCACCATCATTGGAATTCTAGTAATGATGGTCAGAATGATGGTAAGAGTGAGCATGCCATATATACACCACTACCACCCACTCACATTACCTTACTTTGCTTATGAATGAAAGGCAACAATAAAAAATACTACTACTGAGGAATTTAGTTCTATTTCTTCGCATTCTTTCTTCTTATGTATGTAATTCCATTCTATTCTTTAAAAATTCAGTCTCTCTACTTCATTTCCTCGAAAAATCAACCTGACTCACTTGGAACAGCAAGTGGTTGAATTGAAAGAGAAAAGAATGAGAAAAAGAAAAGAAAGAGAAACTTGGGAGGCAGACGAGTGAGTGGGAGGCTATATGACTATGATGATTTTGTTGATGATCATAAAACTGATTCTGTTGATAAAGTAGTGGAGTAACAAGAAAAAAGGCTCAATACCAAAAATAAACTCAAAGTAAAAGAAAGCAAACAAGTTGAAATGAAACGAAGAGCAGATTTTGTATAAAATAGAAAAGCTAAAATAAAAAAGCCACTATACTTCCTTTTTTCTTCTTTTGTGAAGGTTATTCGGTTTTCTGGGAAATAACAGAATTGGTGAACAAAGAAGACGACGCGAACAACGCAGTCAAAAAATAGCTCTAACCAACCCATACCATACCTTATCATTCGAAACCATCATCATTGAGAAGTTATTAAAGCCATATAAAATAGGCATCATCATCATGATGGGTATATCATGATCATTCCTTTTCAAATGGCATGTACTGCTACATCTTTCCATTTTTTTTAAAGAAACGAAGAAGTAGAAAGGCAAGCAAAAAAGTACACTGCCAATCCTAACCATGCTACCTCATCCCCAATATTACTCACATTTATTACGATGATGGTGGTCATCATGATCATCTTGCAGCATAGTATAGTATCAAAACTCATCATGAAATGAAACGAATAGTTTTCTCCTCTTCTCTTTCTCCTCGGGATATTCAGTTTGTTCTGCTATCAACATCATCATCATTTTTATCAACAAGCATGAGGAAGACAAGGCATGAGAGAGAGAGAGAAAGGAGAAAACATGGCTTGTACGAGAAAACCCAGCTGAATAGATAAAGAGTCATAAACAAACTATGTATGAGAATGATGATACTTTCTATTTTTCAGCAGAGATGTAAACAGGAAAAATCAACTCTTTCTCATTTCAACTTTTTTGTGTGTGTACAGAGAATACATATCCTATTTTCATGAAGGAAGAAGAGGATGATGAGTATCATGATAATGATGATCTTGTTCTTATCATCATGTTTACTGTTTACAGCGACAACGACGGATGTATGATGAGCAAAGAGAGAGAGAGGGACTCTTGTTCCTGCTATGAACAAGTTGTCCATGTTTGTTTTGTAATATTGTAATAAGGTAAATTTCATACGGGTACAAACAGAACAGGAACCACCTAAAACTCTTGTTGGTCTGCTCTACTTTTCTGTCTAAAAAATATGGAATGATGCATGAAGAAGAAGAAGAGTATAAGCTTGGTTGGATTTTTTGAACTATGTGTATAATATGTATACATACAAGACTACAAGAGCTGTCTTGTCGGTTATAGTACTGCTGTGCAGTTTTTATAGTCTACTTGATACTCAGTCTCTCAGGTCATCATCATCAACATCTCATCTTCATATCCACAATTTTCACAGGGAGAAAAACAACGAAACAACTGCTAACAGGCTTATTCTTACTGTTTCTCTCTTGCCTGTGTCCCTACACCCTATGTAGAAAAAAGTGCGCTTGTAAAGGCCGCTGCTGTTATAATGATAAACATTTAGACTAAAGGGACTGACTGTGAGATAGATTCACTAGCATAACCAATGTATACCTACTATACGCATTCAAAATTTTGCTTGTTGCAGAGATATCGTATCTTGTTCTCCTTATGATGTTGATGGTTTGGTTCAAAATGCACGCGTGGTCTAGTGAAAGTATGATGGTCGACCACAACGGGATAAGGAAGAGATACAAGTGGATGGGCATTTCATTTTATACATTTTTTTCGAGTCCCACAGGGGAAAAATGATGAGATGATAGAAGTAGCTGAAACAGCAAAACTTTGTGGCTGCTGCACTGGAGTTGGTGGTTGGTTGGGTTGGATTGTACTAATATAAATGAACATATCATGTACACAAAAAAATTGTGTGGGTGGTTGTATTCTAGTAACAACAGCTCTAACCCAGGCAAGTCCAAACCAAACCACAAGACAAGACAAGAAAAAAAAGAACGAGTCATAATAAAGATGATAAGGAAAGAAAAATATGATATGTTATGTGATATGGATAACATTACGATATAAAACATGAGAGCATCATATAAATGATGATACGATGGTGGAATGGCCAAGTATCTTTTTTCTGGGGAAAAAGATCTCTTGTTAAATGAGCAAAAGAGAAAACAAGCCAAGAGAGTAGTACTGCTGGAGAAAAGAAAATAACCAACAAGGCTTTTTTGATGGTGCATTTGTTGTGATTACGTGAAAAGAAAACGACAAATAACAAGCTAATTTTTTGTATCATTTTTTTCTCTAGTATGTACCAAAACCAGTAGTGTCCAATGTTTCGTCTTTTAGTGGGCAGTGCATTGTGTCATAATGATAGTAATAAGTGTAGAAGTAATGTCCAGTTTTGGGAGTTTTTAAAGAGAAGGCAAAGCAAAGAAAAGTAGGCGGAAACTGGGTAGTTAGAGAAGTAGGAAAAAATGTGTACGCAAAGTTTGCTAATGATAAGTTAATGATCGTGTGTCGTGTCGTCATCATTAGCTCGCAGTTCGCATTTATCTCATTTCTCTTTTCTGCTAATTTCAGAACAAAGGGTCACAGAACGGGACACTGAATTGAATTGAAGGCAGGAAGTAGCCATTAGTCCGGTTTAAAAAAAGAACGTTTTTGTATGTATTGTAGTAATACGAATACAATTGCTGCCCTGCTAATTACGAAAATATTAAAGTTATAATAATTTTTTATATACGTAAAAAGTCTTCAAACTGATGAAGGATTGACGCTTATTTGCAACATTTCTGACTCAAGTGTCATACAAACAAAACGAGGGAAAAACTGGTGTTTTTTAGATGCGTACAATATTTTCTAGTATTTTTTGCTTGCAAACTAGAAAAAGATTGTTTGCATGTCTCAGCCTGAAATATTTTATTTTATTCTCATTCCTGTTGGCAAAAATATTTTGTTTACACTACACACTAACTTGAGCACATACTCATCATCATACTAGAGTTCATATATTCTACCAAAAAAAGAAGAGGATTTAGTGACATTGGAGCGACAGGAGAAGACAAGCAAAAACCGGCTTTTCTAACATGCCTTTCTTTTCCAAGTACTTATTAAAAGTCTATTTGCTTTCTCTGACGCATTATTATTATGGTTTTTTTGGTTGTGTGCAAAGCAGAAAAATAATAAATTACGTTTTTTTTGCGATGAAAGCGCGATATGGTTATATTAATTCAAGTAGAAAATGTGGAAGCTCTTGAAAGCTACCATATTATGACATTTTTTGCTATAGGGGCAAGCTTGAGACCCCAAGCAAGTTGGCACATCAAATGATATTTTTCTTTTACTTTTTCGTAAAATTAATAATTTTGAATGCCATTGTGCTGTAAACCGCACTTTTCTGAATAGAACTGCAATGTGTACTTCATTATAAACGGGAAATCATAATGACTACAGAAAAAATTCGTGACATCAAATTAATCTGAACTATTTTTGCTTTACTTGTTATTTAATTTTTACTTCATTTTATTATTAAAATGAACTAACCTGCTTCGTAATTTTCCTTTCACCACGTCAGCATCTTCATTTGCACGAACTTCTCATGTTGGATAAAATAGACCATTATCACTATTTTTGACAAAATACAGAGATATTTCTTGATTTTCTGATGTGATGATGATCTTTTCTAGTACTTCCCGTGGGATTACACGTATTTTCTGATATAGACAGATAAACGACTAAATCATTGTCATTGAGTTACATACATTGACATACATACATGCACGCATTCATATATTTTTGTCACAAAGCCTCCATATCTTTTAAAGTACACAAGTCTAAAATATTGAGTCGACTGTATGTATTTGTGTGACTGATATAAGTTGACTTGTTGATATTTTTATCTTAGTCAATCCAACTGTTCCAAAGAGAGCGAAAAAAGTAATCCTCTTTTTCCTCCTTGCTAGCTGGCAAACATTGGAGTAAGATCAAGCAGCGAATAATATCCGCTTTTTCCTTTTTTGTGATGGCCACACTCCACGTTACAAAGATCCCATAAATCTTTCCTCCCACAAGATCAACTTCAGACGAGACAAGACACACAACAACAACATCTACTTGAACAAAAGGAGAACAATGAACTTGCTTGTCTTTGAAATGTGCTCTCTCTATTTGAAAAAAATAAATCTCAATGCACTGTGGTGCAATTGTTGTGTAATTTAATGTGCAAGATAAAGGGATACTTAATGCTTATTCAGCAGAATACGACGTCAAGTCACAGTCAGTCAACCATACGGAGATTATTACGACGTTTATGAACCCATTAAAATAAAAGTATGTTTATTAAGTCAGAGAACTAGGGAGACATACAAACATGGGCTTTACGTTTAATTCCTTTGTATTAGTTTTGTGTATTAGCGAGTCACACAAGTTAAGTTACTACTTGGCTCGTCCAACTTTGTCATTTTCACAGGAAAAATGTTTTTTCTCGCTTCATACGTTTTGTGGTAGCATTGTCACATTCACATATTATGTCTAATGAGTTCCACTAAGCCTATTACTCAGATATATGTACATACTTGTAAATTTTTTAGCAATCTTTTTAATAAATTAAAACACGCAATCAAACTCACAATAACCGTAGGTCACTGACTTGAGGAAGAAAGAATGGAGACACCGACTATTTGGCATACGGCACACGTTCGCTGTTGTCGCTGTGATTGATTGATGTTCTCGGTGTGGGGCACAATGAGACCTTTTCCATTTCCTTTATTTTTCTGATTTTTTTTCTTTTATCAGAATCCTTACATAAAATGTTGATAAATCAAATCAACAACAAATTGTATGTGTACTGTATTTTCACTTCACACGCGTGTAATAATACGTTTTTTGTTCAACGAGTTGTATGCTTGTCTATTTTTATCTTTCTGATCTTGCGAATTCCCGTGATTCCACCAGCAATTAAGCACGACAAGGGCGAAAAGATAATTAAACTAGTACATACATACATGGCAGTGAAAGAGGAGATATATATCAATGTTCTAGTTTAGTTTTGCAATGCATCTCTCTGAAAAAGTCGAATTGGAGTCACAACTCACTCATTCGCAGGCAGCAAGTTTGTATGCAGCCACACTGGTAGAGGTTGATAGTCCATGCCCACATTTTAACCGTAATGGCAGGAGCAGCAACAGCATATCGTGCCACTAGCCAATTTTCATGCAGAATTAATAACGGCTACTGCTGCGTTATCCTCCTCCACCCAGGAAAAATCATGTTCACACTATTTCACTCACTTTCATTTTTGGTGTTTTGTCATGAACTCACTTTCTACATTATAAAACACACACATGTACATATGTGGTGGTGTGCACCATGTACCTTGCTAATTTCAATCCTATTTTTCCCACCAAAGCAAATATACCCTAAATATTCTGACAACAGACAAGATAGTGTAAAATCAGGCAATCGCACAAATTTTCACCGTGTCTAGCCTCAATTCTCTCTTTTTCATCAGATCATTTTTTAAATATTTACACTTGTTCCATTTCTCTTGTTTGATAGATCGACTTGCACACTGTGATTGTTCAGTGCTACAATGTACCTAAATGCCTAACTGTAGAAACACTTCGTAAATTTTTGATTCTATCAGTAATACACAGGCCGTGAGTCACACGACTCCGTATGAAAGGTTAATGTTTTACCTTTTCGCTAAATTCAACTGTCTTTCTTGAGCGTTCGTACCATATCGCACCAAGCGACAGCAAAAAAAGAAGCAAAGGTGGTTTGGTTTGGTTGATGATGTAGGTTTTCTACTTTTGGTTGGGTTACCTACGTTTAAACGGTAATGGTGACGGCCACACGGCTACACGGTGAAATAATCATTGCTTAACACTGCGAGACGTTTTTCTAGTCTATAATGATATTTCTCTCGTGCAACAGCCCTTTTCTCGTCGTTCTTTGCTCTGTTCACGGCAGTGCCTGGATGAGAACTGAAGCTTCCGATGGGAAAATTCTCCTTCATTTATTCCAAGTATAGTGTGCACTCTTCTCGTTTCACTAGTGTTCTTCTCTCTTCACTTCTCTAACTCACTTTCACCCTTCTTTATTAACACACTCCACCAGTCCATATGAGTCCATACATTCATGTTCTAGTAGTAACGGTGGTTGGTGTTGTGCCGTGCCGTGTGTGTTTGAGGAGAAAGGCGAAAAATCTTTCTCATTTTCTTTACTCCACGGTTATCTATACTCTATAGTCATCTCCCTTCATAGTGTATTCTGTGTGTAATGAAAGCTTTGGTGGTGGATTGAGTAAAGCCTTTTTTCTCTTGACTTGATTTTCCCCGTTTTTTTTTTTAATAGCTCTCTCTTGAAAAATATTTATATTAAGTAATCTATGCTAAAAATCGTAAAAGTATCACATACTTTTTATAGAGAAAATATGTAAATAGAACGGAAATATTATTTTTTCCACATAATGTTATACCATTTTTTAGAAAATAGCAATAATAATAGTAGTCAAGTCAAATGGAACGGAACAGAGGAAAAGAGTCAAGTATAAAAAAAACACCACATACTCACACTTATTATTGCTTTAAGATGCTATTTGTGTTGTTGTTGTTGCTTTTTCTAAAGAAAACACATGCCTTTTCTGTTCGTTTTTTTTTTCAAGTTTTCGGTCGTGTTCAACAACTTTTTTCTTTCCCTCACAGCAATCTTTTTGACATAAGAAGAAAGCCGGTGCTGCTTTGGTGAAGGAGAAGGAGCACGCTGTCGATTTTTATCAGGGATGTTTCTGGGAGTGAGAGTAGGCCTGTCTGGCTGACTGATGACGGTTTGATTCAAGTTTACACAGTTATTGAAGAAGGTGGTCTTATACGATGAGAATTTACAGAGTGGTGTGGGTTTACTGGCTTTTAAATTACTATAAAAATGGTATTCATTGGATAAAGGATTATATATCTATTGTTGATGTTGATATAATATAAAATGTATTTACACGGTTTTTTTCTGAAATTACAAAAAAATCCATGGCTTGGGTTTTAGGTTGAAAGGGAAGGTAGAGTAAACAAAAAAATATTGTGCTAAGGTAGACGAAAAAAAGTATGCACAATCTTTGATCAGATATCATTGAAAAAGCTTCATGATGTATTCAATGAGCTGGAAAACTTATCCGTACAAGGTTTATCTTTATTTCCCCAGTTGACGATGGGATAACGCGTGACTGGATATGTATACATAATATATTAGGATGTGGCTGTTTGAACAAGATGAAAATGATATGACAGGTTTCCGAATTATTTCTGATTTAAAAATATATTTATTTTGGTGGTACTGTAGAAATCAGAAAAAGTCACACCGCCCCTAATGAATTTTATAAAACGCCAGTTCGTACATAGGAACACAATATCAATATAATATTTTTAAATGACATTTGATTCAATTAGTTTTTGAAGTTACATCAACTCAAAGCTACTACGACCTTTTTGTCTCTTTGATATATCTTCAGTGAAGAACACACAAAGGAAAAGAAACCAATAACTTGTATTTATTACAACAGAAATAAAATTTGCTAATACTCTCAACTGAAATGGAGAGCAAACAATGTCATCCTCTCCATCTTTTTTTCATTTTCCATTTCCTTTCTGCCCGGGCACATTCTCCAAATTAGTTGTGAGCTTCATCATCATCATTTTCTACAAAAAAACCAAAGGTAAGAAAAACAACAAACGGAAAGAAAAACATAATCAGAAGAAGAATGAAGCAACAATATGAAGAAAAAATGTATCAAATAAGTAATGAAGAAATACTGGGAAATTATATAAAGAGGTATAGTACGAAATGAAGCTGAATGTGAAGGTAGATGAATCACAGAAGTAGAAAGAAAGCAAACAAAATAAACAAGACAGGAAGTCGTATGTTGTATAAGATTACAGTAAAAGGGCACGGGGAACGAGAGGAAAAATATATCTCAATCTTATCTCTCCGGAAAATAAACTCTGCTTTTATCAATTAAATACAGCAAACATCAACCAAAATTATATCGCATCCACAACAAAAAAGTAAAGTAAAATTTATGAAGGAAAACATTTGGGATCATCCAGAAAACATTTCCGCATATTCGTTCTTTTCATGCGTTCAAGACACATATGTGTGTATGTTTGGGTGTTATGAAGGTTCCCTTTTTGTGAGAAAACTGGGAACGAAGAAAATCATATTCAATAAATAAATAGAGAATAAGACAGGTCAGATTGTGATTGAAGTACTGCAGAGGAGAAAAGAAGGCGAGTAAGTGAAATCAAAGGGAAAATGCTCGTCTCATTTCATCCATCTTCTCTCTCTCTCCCACACACATATTGTTGGGATCATCTCTGACTTAAATATACAGCAGCAGCACAATAGTAATACACACACTTTTGTATAATTTAACAACATAACAACGCATCTCGCGAGAGAGAGAAAAAACGGAAGTATGAAAGGTTCAAAAAAAGTCAATAGAAAAAAATTCCATATGCAGAAAGTGGAGAAAGAGGGGTGGGGTAAGTATTAGGTATATATTGTGTAGCAGCTCATAGCAGCTCAGCAGCGTATCGAATGTCTGCACTGAGGATAATAATAATGGACGAGTGTAAACTGACCGGTCCATGGGATGGGAGAAGGGGGGATGAGGAAAAGAAGAAAAAAATCGTGTGAAGAAACCACAGGAGAAATCGTACAAGTACTAGTCTGTAAGCCATGTATGTTCTAGTGTAGCTTTGTGTATCGTTTGTGTAAACCTTGTTTATTTCCTTTCTCCCTTCATCGACGTATGTATCCTCCAAGGCATAAATTTTTATATAAGGCCAGGCCAGTGGAGTCGATTACTGTTGTATGGCAAGAATAGATAGATATAAGGTAGGGAGTAGGGAATGAAATGAATGAGCAGATAGAATATGAGCCTTGAGCCGATGCGAATGTTGTTGTGGGAGTCTTCATGCTTCAAATTTGGATTGATGTTCATGATGTTCAGCAGCAGCAGCAGCAGAGAGAGCTCCTTATTTCGTTATTGTTGCTGTTACTGTGCCATGAATGTGTACTTCAACTGTCTTCTTGTCTCTGGATACATACATGATCTTGTAATATGTGTTTTTTTCTGAATCTTTTTTTGTTGAGTTTTATGCGATATTTTAGCTCATCCTTTTTCATCACACACAGGAAGGAAGCACATGAACATTCATTTACTTACACTACACTACAACCTACACAACTATTTTTTACAAGTAGAAAGACACACATAACACAACTGTTGTGCAGGTTGACTAGATAGAGATCAGATCAAAACCAAACGAAACCACGGCTGACCCATTTTTTCTTTTTATCCAGCTATCCATCCATCCGCCGGAGATAGTAGTCTTGTGTAGTAATTCCTCTTGTTGAGTGAGTATGCGAACTGTGTAATACATAATGAGGAGGGAAGAAAGGAAATCACTCAGAAAATGCCTATTTTGGAAAAAAAGGGTTTTGTATTCTGAAGAAGGAGAACGTGGGTGCTGTTACGAGACTATAACTATCGTGTATATTCTCTCTTCTAATCTGTAACTAAACAGGAAGGAAGTTAAAAGGAGGAAAATAATAAAAAGAGGAGTATTTTGGGGTCTTGTGTACATTACAGAATACAGAGTAACTGTAGGAGAAAAAGAAGATGAGAAGAAATGAGATACAAGTACCTTTTTTGATGGTGATAAAAGGAGAAAGTTGGTTTCTTGAAGAAAGAGAAGGAAATATGATGATTTGGTGGCATCATGGGCTAGTCTGCTCTGCTCTGGTCTGCTCTGGCCTTCCTTTGGTCTGGATGGTCAGTGAAACCAAACAAACCACCAAATACACCGGAACGAAAGAAAAAGGAGACGAGATAAAGAGGAGAAGGGGAAGGATTGAAAAAAAGTAGAAAGTCTTGAGACTGAGGATATCCTTATCTTGATGTCTTATTTTTTCCTTTTATCTCAATGTAGCTTTCTCCTGTGAAAATACTGACATATCTTTCTAGCTGTTGTTAATTAACTGATTTATTGACTGGGTTTTCCTTCCTATTAGCTAAAGTAATGATGTTCTTTGATACGACGAAAAGGATGTAAGATATCTCATATCCAATCCTTTCTTGGAAATAAAATATAAGAATGGATTGGATAAGAAGAAAAGAATGTGGTGTAACGTAACGTGTAACCCACTTTTCTAACCTTTGCCTTTTTCTCCTTATTTCAATTAAAGTATTAAGTTTGCATGCTCTTATTTCAGAAATAAAACCAATAAGTACATCTGGTTTTTGGCTTGATAAATAATTTTGATTAGGCTGAAAGTAATTTCTAAATTGAGGTTACAAGAAATTTCTCGTTGAAAGCATTTATTTGACATTATACAACATTTTAGCTCTAATTTAAAATAAAATGGCATGTCGTTTCATAAATTCTTAAAAACGTAATGGCAGCGAATGAAAGTTGACGGCAAGATTGAGATTTACAGCATAAAATGATGACTTAAAAAGAAAGGCAAATGGAAAATAAATGTTGACGTCAGTCTGAATGTAACATGACACGTGACTATTGTGAAATCAGTCGAGCTGACATATTTGTCATGATATGATGCATAAAAACAATACACTGACAACTTACCTTTTGTGTTTAAAACTCCACCTGCACACGTGTTCATAATTAGAAATAGATGCCAACACTTCACCTTTACAAACAGTTTCAATTTACATTAATATGGAAAATTTTAATAATGGATCCATGTGCTGTGTAGTCGGCATCGGCATTCGTCTTGCATTTGCATTGAAGCGCCGCATTTATAGCGCTAGCATTAATACCATTGAAAACCGTATTATTTTCACAAGAAACATGATACTGGCCATTAGACATTTTCATCAGTTGACTATAAGCCAAATTAGTAAAACTTTCATTGCACTTTTCTCCATAGGTAATCAGCACTGCACATATATATGTGTCTATGTGGTAGTTTAAAAACTGCATGGCCAGGCCACCAGAAGTAAGCGCTGCACACCCAAGCCAACCACTTGTCTTTTTTTTTGAAAGGTTCTAGTTTGGTGACAGGTTGTCACCTCAGACCCCACAGCCAGTTGGCAAAGGAGAAGGTGTGTGTGTTGTGTGCACTAAATGACAAAAGTAATGATCGTAAATGTAAAAATCTATTATTATTGCTTTTGTAATAAAACATCAGTTAAATTTCTCTCCTTTTCTGCGTGTGTAAAAAATTGTACCGTTTGTCGTCGTATTTAATGGCACAATGACATGTGCATAAATATCCTATGGCGATTCAGGCTGTTATTGTTGCCATTGTGTTATTACCGTTGTTTATGACCGAGAGACGCCGTTACACATGCCATTTGGCAGTAGTCGTGCTGTGATGTGGTGGCTGGCCTGGTGTATTGCTCTACTAACTGTTCTACGGAAGTAAAATAAATGCACAACTCCACAAAATGCAGCGTTATATCTAGAAGCGTTTTTACGGTTACGACAATTGCAATTTGTAGTGTAATTGTACTCTTAAAGTCCAACTTGTCGCGTGGTGTGGTCTTTTTGTGGACGACTGACAGAAAATCTTTTTAAAACAGTGGTATTACTATTTGCTCATTTTAATTGTCAGCTATTGCATGCAGTTTTAACTGGATTATCGGTTCTTTGGTTATTTTATTGTAATTGTGTCATTACTTAACTGAAATTGTCAACTTAAATGAATGACAGTATGTCCCATATTGACAGAAAATTGTAAAAAGGAACACAAAACCTCAATACCGCCTTCGAAACATTTTTTTTTATTTCTCAGAAACCAAATCCTCTAAAATGTAGAAAAGAACACCTGTCAAAAATTTGACATAGATTCAACAAGGAAAGGGACGGCCCAACGAACTATTTTGTGTGACTTGAAAACAAGGAGTTAATATACATGTAAAATTCTGGGGATTTTATAGCGTATATGTTTAGAAATTCTCTTGATAATATCAAATCGAATTACGCGTAATTACGTTACGAAATGTATAGATTTTAAATTTCAGAAAACTAGAGAACATTTAATTAATATGTTATGGTATATGTACATGAGTGAATAGACAATCTGATAGATAAAGTAAATTAAAATACTTTCAATATTATGACATCTGACAAGGCAAGAGCGATTGACTCACATTTCACATATCTAAATATTGGATAGTAGACTTTAATTCAATTTTCCTAACTAAAATTTACAGTCACAATACAAACGTGTAATTATGAGAATAATTTTTGATTGATCAGTAACATAAATAAAAAAAAGTACATGACACACTAGAAAACACGTGTGCACGTTTGATGAATTAAAAGCTACTTCTGTGGAAAATGTGTAGGAGTTCAAGTAGAAAGCTTTTTCTTAAAACACATTCCAACCATAACCATCAGTATTCAGTATGCGAATACTTAAAAAAAAGAAATGAATGAAAAAGGGGCAAATATTAGTGTTCTGATTTAAGTGTACGAAGAAGTCGTCCTCCCACCACCCACTGGAGAAGCGCCCACAATAATTATAATGCCCACACAAACTATTTACCACTTCTAGTCGCTAAAGCCGCTTAAGAAACTATGACTTTAGCTGAGCACTTTCTTCTTGTATCAAATGCAATTGCAATGGAACGATTTGAGTGCTGTGCTGCTGCGGTGAAGAGAAGGAGTATTTCTGTACATTAAAAACGGTGTTGTAGACAGGAAGGCAGGTATGGAAATTAAGAATTCCGGAAATTATAGCTGCTCACGTTAGCCCATTCCTTATAATACGCATATACATGCTTTCTCTTATCAGATATACATATCACAATTGTTTGACTAGTTACGTTCTATATGTAAATCTTATGTTATATATGACGATGATGACGAGCAATTATGTGTATACTTTAGTATTCCATGCATTTATATAGCACACATAATATGTTTAAGATAAAAAGGGAAGTATGTTAGGTTGAAATGTAAGACATGCCGCATTTTATCAGCGGATCTCGCATATTATTTGGAAATGAGCCAAATTAATCCAAAGAAAATGAAGCTCAATTTCGTTTTCATTCCAGCACGAAAATAAAATAGCAGCAACAATTCGAGATGGCCTTGAAAACGTTAAAGCTATTAATTATTTAAACGAAGGAAATCAAACAGGTGACGGTAAAATAACAAGTAGAGGCAGAAAAAATGTCTATATACTAGTCCTACATTTTCCTCGTTTGTTCTCCTTAAATATTATAATTTCAATAGAGTCCAGCTCCAGCCAGCTCTTATGTATGATATACGAAAGAGTTGTGCTTATATTTCGTTTTTATGTGGGTATTAATGTTGGTTTATTATGGTAAATTCGCAATAGCGGTCAAAATCTTGAGCCATTCTCATTTGTATTCATGCTCCATAAAAAAATGCTCGATAAGATACACGCACAAGCTTACTTCTTCGGAGCCGTGACCCAGAGATGATGTGGAACCAAGAATAGAATGAAATTTGAGTTTTGGCTTGCTTGGCGGAAGTAATGTCAAACCCATTTTACATTTTTCTCTTGCAAATATCGACCTTCTTAAATTTCTAGCTGGTCGTTTATATCATTTCACCCAACCTCTCTGCTGTCTACTATACCATCTAGCAGAATATAGAACACAGCTTCTTTTTACGCAGATTTAAGGGGTATATATTTTATGATGCTTATTGTGTTATTAATGACCTTAGCAAAGTTGTATAATATTGTGTACTTGTCCTTTGTGTTTGATCTATACTGTATACATACTTCACTAATACAGTTACGTTAGAATGAAGATAAACCGACATTGAAAGTTGCCATTAATTTATTTATTAGGCTGATCAAAATTTTTGGAAGCTTCTTTAACGTATTTTCAACGTTGATAGTCATAACTCATCTATAAAAAAAATTAAGTAATTTTAAATCTGAATTTATAAAACATTTCAACAAAAAACCTTGATTAGTTACCAAAAATAAAGTTGCTCCAATAATTATGCATTTTGATGGTACATCTAGTTCATGGGGAAGTCGCACATAAATCATAAATTCATTATTGTGGCACCCTTCCGTCAACCTGCTAAAGTGACCAAGTCTAACATTTCCCCCGGCCGAGTATATCTTTCCTTCGGAAGCCCAGCCCTTAGGATTACCAGTTTGAAATTGATACAAAGCCCTCTTTCTATCACCATCTTCAAGAATAGCTGTACGGCGAACTCCCCTTAGGTCATAAATATATGCAATAGGTCGTTCTGGAGGAGAGCAAAGTCTTGCAGCCTACATAATATTTTTTTGAAATTTAATTTGAAGCTAATAAGCTA